>CAMXCT020006756.1:40500-73000 GCA_947184155.2 Cladocopium goreaui | reverse complement strand
TTCCTGTTGTAGTTATTTTTTTTGTACTGAATGCGATTCACGTGAGCGCGGTTGAAAACCACAATTTTCAGTTTAAAATGCAATTTTTTGATGTTGCAAGAATAGTTTGAACCAAGCATTTGCTGCACAAGGCAACATGCCTGTTCAATAGAAGGAACGCTAGGAAAATGTGGCCAAAAAATGTTGAGTTGAAAATGTGAAGGAATCTGATATGCGTTTTTAAATGCATTATCATCACGCATGTCATGATAAGAAATGGGCATGTGATGTGGAACGGAAAAATTTCAGCATGGACAATGCCAACATTACGTCAAATTGACATGCATGTGGAAAAGATCGAGTGAGATAAACATGTGTGCAATGGGTGCCATGCTAAGAGCCTCGATCTTTCCCTCCTCACTTTGCGGACCCACAAATTGTTTTGGGTGAATTTTGTTCCTGAATATTTGTTCACGTTGATGCTGGGCGCTCCGATATTGATGGCATAGTTTTTGTGAATGTGCAAAGCGGCGACTGAAAACTCACTCACTTTTCTCTTGAACCGCAGGGCCTCAACATTCAGGTAATCACATGCTTTTCATGTGAATCCAAAGGCTAATGCAAAAGTTCAATGACTGCTCGATTTGTGCGTTTCATCCTGACGCAGGTGGGCCTTGCAAACATGTGAGTACAATTGGAATTTCTTTGCACTCCTCCTTGGTGCACGTGAGTTTCAACTGGGTGCACCATTTGAAGAAATTCTCCACAACCACTGCACTTTTCCAGACACGCAAGGCTTTGTTGAAACTGCTTTGCTCTCAATCACACGCATTCTAGGGAGTTGCCTGCGTTCCCTTCAAGAATTGTTGAAAGCAATCAGATTGAATTCCTGTAGCTCATTGCATAGTCCATGTATTGGTCTGCTAGGACTCCATTTCCTCGGCGACGAACACGTCGAGATAGATTTTCCATACGGTCAGCCATGCGGCTGAAGGTTTCACGCATGACATTTCGATCTCTCAAATCCTGGGTTTGCAATCGATCCAACAGGATCAGAATCGTATGCTGAGGCTCTGCAGCATCTTCCCAAGATTCAGACGCAAGTGCCTGATCCAATTGCGTCCTCAGATCATCGATGGTAACTTCCAACTCTCCGTCGTGATGTCACGATCTGGATTGAGCACTGTGTTGTCCACTTCCATGTCAGAAGTAGGGTTGGAACCCTCAGCGTTTTCTGCATTCACCTCATTGTTGGGTCTGCTGCTGGCTGCTGCTGCACCTGAACTTGCAGCTGCTGTTTCTGTTTCCACTGGAGGATCTGTGTCTTCACCATGGGCGTACCCTCTGGACTGAGTTCTGATTGTCCTGAGGTACTGGCTTGTACCCATAGTTGTTCTTGCAACCAGATTGCCACGCTCTTGGGTGTACATGTGGCGTCGTTGGGCAGGCGTAAGGTCATGTGTCCTCACATAGCCGCCCACTTCCACCAAGCCAAAGTGTAGACCATCTTGGCGATCACTCAAAGCTTCCATGTCCACCGCTTGTTGAGCAAACTGGGTTGTCAGCATGGCACAACGCTGACTCACATCATCCAACTGTAAACGCAAACCATGGATTTCATTTCGAAGTTGTGGAACTGCAACCATGTGATCACCAATTGTTGCATCGGCTTCTGCAACCTGAACACTGGGATGGTAAAGATCATGCAGCAGTTTCTTCACATAGCGGCGCACCACGAAACATCCAATTGCAAATGCCATCAAGATGAAAACCAAAAGCATCACACCAACTTTGAACCACCACTTCTCAGTTGAAGGAGAAGAGTCTGCCAAACACACTGGCTGACCCATAGCGCCTGTTGGCCCAAGGCCCATAGTTGCGATCACTCTGGCAACAACTCTTGCCAGCTGCACCACATCTTTCCCCCCAGCACCTTGTGAAGTTTCTTGGAACTCCTCCTGCCCCACACGTTCATCTCCAAACCTCAAAAAGACACCAAGCTGATGTAGTAGCAAACGCAGTCTCTTTGAACTAAGCACCTTGGTGCCTGCGTCAGCTACATTCCAAACTGTGGAGATCTGGGACAGGATGATGGCCTTCTCTTGGACCAAGCTCTGAATCCAAAGAATCTTTGTGCTGAGGTGTTTGATTTTGCCAACTCCTTGTCTGGCAGCAAGTTGGCGTGCACTGCTGCTGTCTGTCAGCAGGTAGTGTTCAATGGTGGCCCTTGTAACAAACTCTGCACAACGTCGAAGAAACAAGCCATCAGCCAACGTTGAAACCATACCATGAAGTTCACTTTCACAAGAAGAGAGGCTAATGATCCTTTGGGTACGGCTGGATCCCAACCATGTATGCACCACACAAAAGATGCATGCCAGCTGAAGTGGATCGACGATGGCGTTTGTCACCTGACCAATCACTGTCACTGAAACTTTCAAGAACCCAAAACTTGTCGTTGGATTGTTTCCAGCGTCCACTGCCACCAACCGGTTGTTCAAGCACCACTGCATAGTCCTGGGTAGATTTCAAATATCCAACCAGCTTCTTCAAACTCTGCAGTGAGCTAATGGTTGGCTTGCTCATTCTTGATGCCAATTCCTTGACAGGAAAGACAATGTCAGGTCGATCTCTAGAGAGGTATAGGCAGACACCGACTGCCATTCTGTAGAAACTTGCATCACCACTTGAAAGCTCTTTTGTTGTATCTTCACGCTGCAAACTTGCATCTCCCGGCATGGATTGTACGCACATGTCCCAGCTTTGCTTCCACCTTTTGAACCAACGCATCGATGTTGGCACCAGGGATCAAAGCCAAACCACCTGGAAGTCGTTTGATGCGGCGCTTGAGAAAACTGATTTCACTACCAACATCTCCAGGTTCACTGTAGCTCACTGTGAAAGCCTTTTGAAAAGCAGGGAGAAAAACCTCATGCCAGAATTTTCGAGAGCCTGCATACATGATGTCATCCACATGAGTGAGTAGACAAAACTCCACTCCTCTGCACAAACAAGGTTGTTCAGGACACCATTCAACGTTGAAGGTCTTGTCAAGGACGGATCGTAGAAATTGATACCAGCTCCTGGCTCCTTGTCTTTGTCCAGGAAGGTTTCTGAGCACAATGTAGCTCTCATCTCCTACCTTGATCTTCAGCACCTCTGGTTGTGGGACCATCAAAAATGCGTCCTTGACATCCAGCGCTGAAAGAATCCAGTCACTGTTGGTTTCTGTACCCTCAGCTACTTGGCTGTCAGCAGTCTTCTGCAGCCAAAGAAGGGGCAAAAGATTGAGCACATGGGTTGAGCTTGCAGGTGCAAAAGTATCCTCACGGCGTTCAAGGAATGCATATTCCCTTGCAACACATCGGCTTCTTCGAAGCCATTTCTTGACAGCAGGTTGGTCATTGTTGGGACCTTTGTAGTCTTTCAATCTCCAATCTTAGACAAAGCGTGTAGTCAGCTTTGAATGCGCTGGCTCTTTGTAATCTTCTTCTTTCATCAAAACGCCCATGTTGCAAAGACGTTCCAACTCCACACTGTCAGCCAGTCGATCTACCCAAGCTGGAGGGCAGGAGGATGCACTGAAGGATCAACATCAGACCACAATGCCAGAAAGCTGACCTTCTTCATTCCATGGATCTTCATGGTCCATGTGGTCATCCATTTGAGGGTCATCATCATAGCTGTCCATCGTGCAATATTCCTCCTCTGCAAACTTGACAACACGTACCATTGTATTGCGCTCCTCTGTCAGCATGGAAAGTCTGGCTTTCTTGGCAGATTCCATTTTGGGGCGTTTCTGTGATTGCTCCTCCTCGGTTTCATTCTCATGCATTCTGACTGTTGAATCTCTCCTTGGTGAAGTAGGAGTAGAAGGTGCTTCCAAAAGATGTATGGGTGTTGTAGGTGCATCCAAACTTGGATTGGGGACTTCTTCACCAGTCCCATCGTCAACCAACTGAACCTCACCTTGAACAACAGGATGAGCACCACCTGAACCACTGGGTTGCACCGGGCCGTCATCATCATCATCACCCCAGATGTTGGTTGGATTTGGAAAAGTTCTTTCACCAGAAACTTGAACCAGCTCCTCCTCAACTGCAATGCCAGGTCGGTCAAAAAGACTCATTTGTTGGTTCTCCAATTTTTCTTGCTTTTCTTCCCTGGCCTTCTCGATCACAGCTGCACCATCAGCGTCATAGAAGGCTGATGGTTCAATGGAGCCTTAAGGCTGCTTGAAACTGGCACTGATTGCATCACGGCGTCCCTTTGTTGGAACATTATTGAAAGCCACTCTGGTAGTTACATGAAGGGCACTTGAAGTTGACATAGAATGCCAAGTGTCCACGCCAATCTGTTGAATGCGGCGCACTGACTTTACCAACACCAGATTTGAACCATTGTACAAGATGAAGGAATCTTGTGGGTCCACCTTGCCCACAAACAACATGCGTGCTGAGCCTTTGTTGTTGGACTTTGAATAGCCAAAAAGGGGCTCACCAAAAACGCATGTTGACCTTTGTAACTCTTTCCAGTCACCAGTTCATAGCTGCTTATGCCCTGGTTGGTGTTGTACCTGTTCAGCACCCAGCAGGCGTGGCGCATAGCCCAAGTCCAAAGTGCATTCTGCTCAACTCAATGCCAATTTTCTGAGCAATGTAGTGCATGAAAGTCCCTGCAAGAGACAGTGTATAGCAACCGCGACTTTTGTTGTTCTCTTAGCAACAACTTAGTTCGCTTGTTTCGCGTTTCTGGGTGGATACTAATTCGTTTGTTGCATGTTTTGAAGTTTATGCGACACAGTGGGTTTTTCCTCTGTGTTCTTGGCAAATCTTTTGTGTTTTTCTTGTTGGGCTCTCGCCCCGGCTGTTTGCTTTGCTGTCTTTCGGATGGTGAGACGCAAATCTGGCTGGAGGATCTGCGTCTTGCCTTGTGTTTGTGGGTTGTGTTTTGATTTGTTTGATTTGCCAAGCTGCATGTGACCACCGCCTCAATACAGCCCCTGGCAACTTTTGAATCCAACGTAATGGCAGGACGAGCGCTGCCGAGATGTTTCTTTCTTGTGATGGACAAACAATGCAAGGCTTCAATCACTTCTGCTTGCTTCCAAAGTTGACAAATTGTAAAATGCTGAGCTTCTCATAGGCTCAACCAAAATGCGGTCTCATCTCAACTCCATCAACCTGTTGAGCCTCACCTCCATCAATCTCTACACCTTCAATTTCAACATCCTCTGGAGCAACAACTTCAACGTCATCCTTCCTACTTGAATCAGCGCCTTGACCAGGTTGTAGAACGTCCTTATCTGCACATGCAAAACCAAGAACCAGAGGGTCCTTCTCACCATCACTGATGAAAGTTCCTTTCACCCTCAAACTCCTGAAATGATGCTGTCATGTCCCAAGAGGTTCACAAAGTTCAAAACAAACCACTCACCTTTGTCCTTCACCAGCGTTGTTCGAAAAAACGTGGCACCTGTGATGTTGGGATTCATCAGTGAAGGATCCTCGATCCTGCATTAATTACCCATGAACTGGCGCCAGTCACGTCTCTTTTTGGTTGTTTTGTTTTGTGTTGCTGCCTTTTGCGTTGTTTTGGTGGTTTGTTTTTGGTTTTGGTTTTTGGTTTGTTTGTGGCGACTTCGTGACGGCTTACTGGACTGTGTACAGGTCCCCCACCAGTTCACTCTTGGAGGCTCCTCAATCTGCAGACGGCCATGTGTATGCGTTTATTAACTAATTCACCGTATTTTGCAACATGCAATTGAACGTGTTGAACGATCTGGCGGAAGCCAAGACGCGTCGGACCGAAAAAAATCAGTGAAGCCCTGAAAATGATCTGCCGGCCAATCCCGAAACCAAACTGATCAAGCTGCCAACAATTGCACCATGTTCCACTGTAGGTAACACTGAGGCTTTCACAAATGCGTGCAACTTTGAACTGCGTTGACTTGGGTGATGACTGAGGCTGCCCCAGCACCCTGTTGGGAAACACTTTGTAAGGTTGCTCCAATCACCTGTATTGACAGTTGATGAAGTGATGAAGAAGGTCCA
Source organism: Cladocopium goreaui (assembly GCA_947184155.2). Taxonomy (NCBI): domain Eukaryota; class Dinophyceae; order Suessiales; family Symbiodiniaceae; genus Cladocopium; species Cladocopium goreaui. Next base: position 66,968 of record CAMXCT020006756.1, on the reverse strand, counting down.
GCTTGTGCAGATCTGACTGCACTCCAAACAGTCTCGGGCGTAATGCCCTACACCACCACCGTTGTAGCAGTATTTGTCATCACTGCCTTTACCTTTTCCTTTGTTGTGGTCCCTCACCAGTTCTTTCTTGCGGTCTTCAATAAGCAGACGACCTCGTGCATTAATTTGGAAATTCATTATTCTGCAATGCCATAGAGCGTATTGAACGACCTGGCGAAAGCCATGAAGGCGTCTTTGTTCTTTGCCTTTGGAGAAAGACTTTGGCCCTTTAGGCCCTTTCCCTTCTTCCAACCACCACGGCCTTCAACTCGATCAATCTCCATGGGCTTGGCCTCGTTGTCGGGGCTATCCACTGGGACCACTTTGCCTGAGCACGATCCCACTTCAAGACCTGTTCACGCAAGTCTGCACACTTTACATTGTCAGTCAAGGCCTCCACCAATGGAGCAGTCGCCCTCATGGCTCAGTTGGTACGACGTCACTCTTGTGGCGTTGACAGACTGCCGGTGGTGGTTCGATTCCCCGCTGGTCCGGAGTAAGCCTCAAGACCGTAGACCCGCCGAAAGGCAACGGGCTCGGAAAAAAAAAATCAACTGTCCACCAATGCAGCGCAAAAGGATGGCACTGCGCAGCTCATCATTCAAGGCTGTTCCACTCTTACGGGCCTCTTCACAGGCTTCTTCCAAAAGTAGCAGCTGTGGCAACAGGAGCTTTTGCATGGCAAAAGGCTGCCAAGAAGTGATGGAACTGAGTAGCGCTTGTTTTGTACTGGAGGTCGAAGGGCAAGAATGAGTTGTCTCAAGGCTTCAAACCCGTTTCCAGAGGCCAGAGGCTGTAGCTTTCACAATAGCCAGGCAACGGTTTCTCATCAAAGAAGCCAGCAAGGAATAGAGCTTGTTGCTCCTGTTTCTCGTCTCCAAACTTGCAGTATCCATAGGAAGCTCTGCATGTGGATTTGTTGTCAAACTTTTCAACTCATCCTCATAACCCTCATCGATTACAACCAAATATTGATGTAGTTGCCACTGATCAACAGCTTTGACCAGTCAACATTTGCCTTACATTCGACGAGCTGCAGTGGAAGGTCCGTGCTGCTGTGGCAGCTTGTGCGGAAGGTAACCTCAACCTTCGAAACCTACTTGGGTCAGCGTCCAGGACGTCGTCCTTAACTCACTAAGACCGTCCACGCAACCAAGTCAACCACTCCCAGAGCTCAGCCACTTTTACCAAACACACAAGCAACAAGGTGTCTTGCTCATGTCGCTATGGTTCTTGTTGGTGTGTCACGCCTTGACACAAAATGATGCGGAGTCGCCAGTTAGCATCTTTCTGCTAACTTTCACAAAAGCGATCAAAAACACATGTCCTCACAAAAAGTCTTTACATCAAGACATGGTTTGTTTGTTTAAATAAGTTTGAGTGTTTGAAAAACGTTGAAACATTTCAAGCACCAAAACATGATTCATGATGTCTCCCTCAGATCTATTAGCAACTCCAGTTCTGAATGCCTTTCAGAACGTTGCTCTCGCTATCATCATTGAGAGACAAAACAACCTAAACTTCTCCGATCAATGTCAAACAAAGTTCCTTCTTCCGAAGTCACAAAAATGAATTCTACGATCTTCTCACGATTCCTTCGTGCACTTCGTCGACGACAACTAACGCAAAAGGTATGGAAAATGGTTTGATTTTCCATGTCACTATACAAATTCAAATCCTCACAATGTTCTACGTGCAATCAAAGTACTCAAAGAGGACGAAAAGTATAGTTGTTGGGTTTCGTCATCTCCAATAAAACGTGCAAAACATGAAACGTGCAAATACGATGTCAACCATCACGGTTGAGCTCAGTTGAGATGGTGAGCTCACGATGACAAACAAATTCACTTCTTCCAATGCAGAAAAGACCAATGGATTCATCTCACCACAGATGTCAAATTTTCACACCCCCTTTTGAGATGAACTCCATTCCATAGGTATACGCTGTAAGACATCCAGACTTCAGCACGTATCGCTCAAGCTTAACAGGTCAATACATATAATACGAATTGTCCCGTTGTCCACCATCCAATGAACAACCAGCTTCTTTTCCTCGCCTTTGCACCAATGAAGATACTCTCAATCACCCAGCTGCCTCTGCACTGAAGTTCCAGTGAAGCAACCCTTTGGCTTTCCAACCTTTCCAGAGTCCTCCACAACCTTGCATGCGCAGAGAAAAGAATACCAATCCTTTGCAATTGGACTTGTACTCTTGTTTCCCAGGTGATTCATACTCCATTTGCAATATCCGGCCATCTCATCATCGACATACACCTCTCGGTATGTCTTGCCCTCATTGGCAAACTTTCCAAACGCAAACTTCGTTCTGCTCCAATCTCGAAAACTCATGCCTTCAGGCACCAAATCAGCAGTAAGCTGATCAAGGACCTTGTCGGCGATCCCAGGAAAGATTGGGATAGTCATCACAGGCAACTGCGCATTCAAAGGTTCAGCTGCCGAAGAAATCAAATCGAATTCATCATCATCCAGAGCCTCACGAAGTCGCTTGCTTCCATCTGTCATTGCTCCTTGACTCTCCAAAGGAGTCAAAATACTGGATCCGGCTGCACAGCCTGACCCTGAATTCTCACTGTGCCACTTCTTCTGAAGAAGACCAAGCAAAGCCTTCTCATCTTCATCTGTCCATCCAGACTTGGCCATGGCTACAAACCAAGCCGCGTCCGGTAGTGAAAAAGCACTAGACCGTGGCTAAACTCTTAGGAGCAATCAACCTAGAACGTGAAACGAAGTGTCGAACCGCCATCACAGTCGTGATAGGATCAGTAACCTTTCCGATTGTTCTGCGCTGCGCAAACACACTGCATTTCCCAGTATCGCGCAACAAACTCTGCACAAAATGAAACATGGTGAAAACTCCTGTTTGTCTTCGGCAACGTTTGTTTGAAAACAACGTGCAAACAGAAATGAAACGAAATGTGGATCCAACTTCTGTCTCTCTCTCTGTCACAGGGTCCCCCTTTTAAACGCAAATTCAACTCTTCTTCGAAGCATGTTTGACTGCAATCAAAATGTATCTTGCCAACTTTCTGTTGTAAAACGCTGTTTCAGTATAGTTGATTTGATAAAGTTCTGCATGAGTCTGACATGTGCATGTAGAAAGTTTGGAGTGAAGATTTAGTGCAAACCAAGCTGAATTGGAAACAACCTTCAATGTCTTTCCAATCGGAATACCATCCTTGTTCTGGCATCCAGTCTTGCACAACCTCACCAAAGCCTCATGCCTCATGTCAAAACTCTGCAAAAGATTCACTGTCTCAGGTCGGGGCCAAATGGTATTTCGTTCTGGGAGCTCAAACGAACATGAGTCTGCATGTTTGAAGTAACCACCAATCGCGTTGATGATCTCATCCCATTCCTGGTCCTTTTCAGTGACTGAGTCCGGATTGAAATTGCGAAGTGGACTTCCACTTCCACAAGGAGTCGATGCATGAATATGCACCCAAGGTGGACATGACGAGTTCTTCCACTGTCGGATGCAAACAGCTACACGACTCAATGTTCCAGAACTCTGCACCTTAGCAACTACACCAATGTATGGGACCTTTGAAACTTCACAGACCTTTCTCAAGTTCGAATGTTCCGAACAACACAGTTCCACAATCGCAATTGAAGAACCCTGAGTCAACACTTGCTGCAACACACTCAGCTCACGAAGTTCTGCCAACTCAGCTGCCAAACCATCTGGAACAACAATCCCAAGAGCATATCGGTGTTTATAGAAAGCTTTAGCACTCAAGCATTTAGTGAAAAGATCTGCTGGATTTTCAACACCACTTCTGTGTCTCAATTTCAACAAACCCTCTCTCATCTGCTCTCGTAACCAATGCAATCTTATTTCAATGTGTCGTGAGCGTCGTGGCACGTCCATGGACCTCACAAGTTGCAATGCGGAGCTTGAATCGCTCTCCAGCCAAATCACAACTTCTTCTGGTTCATCAATCTCATGAAGTGCAAAAAGAAGACGGTGAACCAGTCTTCCAAACGCAACACTTTCTTGACACACTGATTGCAAACCATAGAGTTCTGCCTCACATGAACTCAAGCTCAAAGCTTGTTGCTGTCGGCTCAGAGACCTTACCAGTGACCTCTCAAAGAAAACAGCTCCACCGCTAACACCTTTGCGGTTGTTGAAACGATACGGCGCATGTGAAGCGTCGCTGAAAGAATGAAGATGGACTGATCTTAGTTGAGCATCGTCAACCTGACTCATGATGGTCTCATCTCTGCTCGGTAGACACAAGCATGCATGCATGTCAACATACAAGAATCTCAAGACTGCTTTCAACGCTTGTTCAGTTCCGTGCATCGGTTTCGCTTGCTGCGTTCCAAGAACAGACATCCATGTCTTCAAGTCATGACGTACCTGTGACAACCAAAGCAACTTTCCCAACGCTTTCCTGAAGCGTGAGTATGCTTCATCTGACAAAGGTTTCTGAAAGTTGCTATCCGTGAGTGTCTTCTCAAGATGTCCCGAAATGTCAGGCACATTCTCAGACCCACGGGTAACACCATAATCCAGAAACGTAGAGTCAAGATAATGTGGATCAACACCCAGAGTGATCTCAGAGGAATCTCTCTCTTTCTTGATAACACGACCAATAAAGGTCAGGGATCCTCCCTCTTCTCCGATCTCTCCAGTTGTCTTCACAGGCACTACAGACGACAAAGTTGCAACCACATGTTCCTCGGCTTCCTTAGTGGTCGACAACAACAAGATGTCATCAACATACACAACACACAAACAAAACCCAATCTCATGACCATCTTTCACGATCTGTCCACCATACACACACGGCTCCAACGAATCAGACCAAAGGCCTACATGTTCAACCGTAAATGTCAAAAGCTGCAACCATGCCAGTGAAGCATCACGTAACCCGTTCAATGCCTTTTCAAGCAAATAGTAGGTCGCTTCACCTGATGGAAAGCTAATCGACAATGGCATTTTCAAGACAACATGTACACCAGTTCCCAATGGGCTATGCATGAAGGCATGACTCACGTCCAATGCACGCAAAAGCATCTTCCGTGTCGCTGCCATTGCAAGCACCAAATGAACACTTTCAATCGAAGGAGTCGGACTGCTAAATCCCAAAGATCTAGCTGAGGAGCCACGATTGAAGTCCTTCGCAACAATCCTGGTTCGAACCCTCTCACTGCTTTTGTAAGCTGCAACCCACCTTGACTGGATCAAACGAAGGTTCGGAACAGCCTTCTTCATGTCGTCCAGTTCTGACTGGGTGATGATGCGGCCAGTCTTGCAGTGTTCCAAGTTCCTAACCTCCTCTTGCATACCTTTGAAACCTTGTTCCAAATCAAGCTCTTGCAGACTCTGGTCATCTATGATACTGTCAGGTTTCCAAACCAAGACATCCTGACCTCCAAGACGCATCTTCACAAAATCATGCTCATTGCCTCGATTGAAACAAACAGAATCAAGAGAACCAGAAAACATTTCTGGAGATGTTGCCGGAGCAAAAGATGCTGGACCTTCAAGTGTGCCCAAACTCGCAACCAACACAGGCTCACCACTACCAACCCAAAACCAATCAAAATCCATGTTTGTTTGAAGCAGTTCCTCAGAATCTTCACGGATCTCTCTTTCCAACTGTTCTCGGTCGGTCTCAGCTTTCCTTTTAAACCTTCTAGTGTACTCAACCTGTGTTTCCGGCTGTCGCCGAGCGGACTCAGGTGTTGGTACCAATTCTTCATCATCGACCTCTTCTACTGGCACCTGAACCTGGGGTACAACTACAGGGCTCTCCTGAGAGAGTGCAGGTTCAACACGTCTTTCCTTTCTCCGTTGTTCCTCAAACTCAGCAAAACGCTTCCTACATTCCTTGTTGTGCCTAATACCAGGTGCTTCCATGCCACTCTCACATGCTGGACATCGACGAGTCGGTTCAAAACGTGATATGTCAGGTGAAGTTCTTTCAGAACTCTCAGGACTACCAATGGCTACATCTGCAGTATCTGCTGGTGACGTAGGAGATGGAGTGACAGAAACTCGAGACGGCTCTGCTGGAACTTCCTGTGGAGTCACGACAACGTTCGATCTTGCCAATGGCACTGATGGCGCCAAACGCAACTCACCAGATTTCTTCTTCACACTGCTGGACTCTGGCAAGACAAGTTTGGGCTGTGAAGGTGCAGGCAAACTTTGACCTTTCAACCTTCGCAACTCTTCAGGAGGTAGCTGACTCATATCAGCTGGTGCAGTCCCACTGTCATTCACAATTTGGGGTCTACTACCTACAGTCCCAGTGTCAAACTGTGTCAAAACACCCTGTCCCGAATTCAAATCCCATCTCAAAGGTGAAATAGCCCTGATGTTCCTAGCTACAAAACGCATCAATTCAGCTTTGCCATCCACACGAATGAGACCCTGCACAACTGGACCTCGTTCCAATCCCATGTGAATGAAAGTACACTCAACATTTCTTGTTGAAAGTGGTGAATGCTGCCGAATTGAATCAGGAATTTCGGCAAGAACCTGAGCACCAAACAAAGTCGAAACTGGTTTGGATAACTTCCTACCTGAAACCATTTCCAATGGACTTCTGTCTGAACCTCTCGATGTTGAAAAATGGTTGTTGCACAAAGCCAAATACGTCAAAACATCAACCAAATTCTCATGTGAAAACGTGACATCCAACCCTTGTGCATTCAGATCAGCTCTTAGTACAGAAAAGGATTCCTTTAATTCCCTCACTGCTCGCCCAGCCGACCCAATTGATCGATGTTGTTGTGGCGAGGCTCTCCGAATAGCGAACGTGTATCGACCAGTGGAATTTCCAATGATCTCTCCCACGGCCCTCTCGCTATCGGTGTGGACATCAATGGAGACTGCCTTCGAAGTCAAGCCAAAATGTTGAAGCCATACAACAATCTGTCTCCTGGCTGCTTCGACATCTTCTCCAACCACCACATAGCCAATGCACCTCGACATCATCTCGGTCAACACAAGGATCTTCACAGAACCTGGGAGTTCGTCTGCAACGATCTCACCTGTTGTGTTGAGGAATGCAAAATCGGCCTGAATAGAAACCTCTTTCCTGTCACCTTTGTCTCTTCTGTGCTGAAAGACGGAACGACCTTTGGCACATTCCAAGCAGTTCGGATTGAATGGAATATGTCCCTGTCTTCGGTGACGTGCCAGTTCATTGTCGTCTCCTCCAGACACAGCTGCGACAGAAAAGTCATGAATGTTACTCACAGTCAAGTCAGACCTGTATGCACTACTACTACCAACATCTGGATACAAACGAACCCAAGGACAATTGGCAAAATATGCAACATCAAGACAATGCATTCCAAGCTTTTCATGGAACAAATCAAAACCTTTTGGACCTTGTGTGAATCTCCATCCCGAATCTGCCAATGAAGTAATTGACAAAATGTTGTGTCGGATGGAACCCACCAAAACATTCAAACGTGCTTTCTTCCAACAACAATCATCACCTGATGTGCCTGACATGTGCATCTGTACTCCAATCTCAGCAGTGCCTGACATGTTGACTGAGGATCCATTGGCAGCTCTGTAGCTACCTAACCCCTCACTGTCCTGCAGCACTGACCTGAAGGCTGACAAGTTCGATTCAGCCAAAACACTTGTGGATGCACCAGAGTCAAGAAGCCACCAAGAAGCATCGGTGTTGTCAGCGACCTGTGAAAGCAGAGGTCGCAAAAACTCAAAATAAGGTTCAATCTGCTGTTCAACCGAAACCTCACTGTGGTCGTCAAACCAATCATGTGCACGCACCAAAACGACTTTCATCGGTACAGTGGCACACAAGTCTCGGCTGGGGTCATTAACAAAACATGTTTCCAAGTTGGAACTATCACCAAGTCCAACTTCATCTCCACACTTCAAACCACAAAACCATGGCTCATGAGTACAGCTGTCGCAACCTCTTGCCAGCACACAACCCATGTCAGCCACTTCAGTTCTCACTACTTCTGACTCACGAGTACAGCTGTCGCAACCTCTTGCCAGCACACAACCCGTGTCAGTCAGCTCATCCTTCTCTTCTGACTCATGAGTACAGCTGTCGCAACTCCTTGCCAGCACACAACCCATGTCAGCCAGTTCATCTTCTTTTGACTCACGAGTACAGCTGTCGCAGCTCCCTGCCAGCACACAACCCGTGTCAGCCAACTCACTTTCAAAGTCTTTGCAATCAACCACAAGCCTATTTTCGGTTTCCATGTCAGCAACCTCATGCTCATGCACAAACCTAAGACCTCCAGTGGTTTCACATGTCATGTCAAACAACAAAGGATTTATGATCATGCTTCCGACACTGCCAGTCTTTTGGACATCAGACTTATTGTCGTGACTTGCACTCGGTTCCGCACTTTGGACTGGTCCCTGTTGCCAGGTATACCCATACCCGTCGCAATACCATCCAGAACCATCGTCCCACCATGTCTGCGAAACTCCCCATTGACCATCACAGCTCTCCGGCCATTGGTCATGCCACCAATAGTCATCATCGTCCCAACTCTCAGCAGTCCAGTCGGTCCAATCCTCTGAAACTTCATTCAACTTGCCTTTCTTTCCCTTTCCTTTGCTACCTTTAGAGCCTTTTCCTTTGGAACCTCTCTTGTCCCAAGTGTCAGTCCTCACACTACCCTTACCTTCTCTGCTCTCAGGGCAGTTGAAGCTGATGTGTCCGGTCTTACCGCATCTAAAGCACCGGATCCTGCTCATGTCTGCGGTACAAGCTGCTGCCGTGTGTTTCCGACTTCCACACTTCCCGCATCTGCCTTCCACCGCATCTACGAGTTCGTCATCAAGAGAATGATGTTCTACATTCCCCTCCAGGGAACCCAATCTCTTGCTGTGGCCTGTTGTCTCAAAATCGCTGAACAGGCGCTGTTGCTCTTCCCACCGCATCGCAGCGTTCCTGTAGGACTCGTAATTGTCTGCGCCGCTGTGGTGGAGAACGTAGTTCTTTTTTTTTCCGTCCAACGCCTTCATGGCTTCTGCCAGGTCGTTACACACATTCAATCGCGGCAAACAGTTGAATTGTAGTTTACATGCAGGGCTGTCACCTTGTCGAAAGCCACAAAAGTGCCGGTTGTGGACCAGTACGCAGTCCAGAAACTGTCCCAGCAAGAGAACAGGAGAACAAGAAAGCAACCCAAAAACAACACAGCAAAAACAGGAAAAACACACAACCAAAACCAGAAACAAACAAAAACAAAAGGGAGAAGTGGGATTGCAACCAGCAATGGGAATTACATGCATGATGACATCTTATGTGTCATTCAGAGAATGGCCCAGAACAAGAAACAAAACAGACCACACACAAAAAACACCAAAGGGCCACATTGGTGGGTGAGAGAAGCAACAAAGCTCCATGCGGAAACCAGGGATCCCCCCAGCCAGGATCCCCGAGATCACAAAGAGCAGCCGTAAGGCATGACATTACACCCAGTCACCTCGAAGCAAACACCGACAACGCCGGGTCGCAACGGAGTGGTGAGAATCAAAAACAAGGTGAAACGCGAAGGTGAAACAGATCTAAGGTGAAAAAGACAGCAATAGCTACGGCACTCAGGGCACACTCAGAGTCCGCTCAGTAGTTCTTTTCCTAGCATCAGCATCAGGGGAGTTGCGGTTTGCGGTAAGTTCAAGTGCACTAGTGCTCTTGCAAGTAGTCTTCATGGTATGGGAGATTGTGCTCGTCATCAGTGCGTGGTGATATCTGTGCATTAAGCTCTTCCGATGACGTGCTAGCCCCTTTAGCTGTATGTGGCAGTAGCAGTATGGCTTTCTGCGCTTGGCTTACTTCGTAGCTGGCAGAGATTGTACAACTATCTAATATACAGCTAATTTGGCGGAGTTGGCGTATGGCAGCTTCGAGGTCAGTGACCCTCTGGGATGGGATATTTTGGATACCTTGAAGCTTCTGACATGCCTTGTCGAGCAGTTTGGTGGCAGCATCTACTTCACTGGTAGTGACCTGACACAGGGTCAGTTGAGTAATTGACTTTGCTAGGCGATTGACAGCAGCATCTTTCATTGGAGTCGGTCGGGCCATACTACAAGGCTAAACTACACGCAGGGTGTTCTGCAGGCGTAGAGCAGCTGGGCGGTCTATCCATCAATCGCAGTGTTGTCAACTCATCGGAGCAAAGGCATGGGGACGTCCGTTTGGAAGTCATATATGGCCGGTCGGTATGTAGGTTGAAGGAATGTCAAACGGCAACGGGTTCCATGGCTTGATGTACTTTGACATCGTCCTACGCTACCAGAAACAAACAACATTAAGTAGAGGCCCCTTAAAAAGGTTATTATAATCCCCCACCCTTCTCCCTTTCCATACTTACACAGGCAAGCTTACCACCTCGTCAGCTATAGTAGGCAGTGGTCAACCATGGGTACCCCATGGTGACAGCACCTATAAACATCAGTCTGAACCGTGGTTCCCTGTCATGTGTGGCAACCGAAGCTGCAGGGTCGTCTACTAGTGCCTTAGCTTCCGCCAGTGGCTTATCAAGGACAATGGCAATGAGCATTTCGCCGCCGTCTTTCTGGATCAGGGCCGGTCGGCCGGCTTGCATCTGTGCAAGAATCGCCACCGCCTTGTTTTCACACAGGGTGCGTTCCCACTCCTCCAGGGCTCTTTGCGCCAGGGTGCCAGTTTGTGGTGGGGCCTTGTGAGCTGCCGGTGTCCCCAATGCACGGAGGAGAACGTAGTTCTTCACTGTCTCAGGCAAGCTTTTCAACAGAACAACTAGCATGTCAGAATCTGCCAGCTTCAGTCCTGTGGTGTCCACCTGCATAGGGAGAGTTCCTAGCAACCTTGAGAACCTTGCAACTTCATAGTCAATTCTTCTGATAGTATCACTAACCAAGGAACTCGGCGAGGTTTGTGTCGCCGCCAGGACAAAGGATCTCCCTGCAATCTGCGTCCTTAGTGAGAGCGCTTCGGATCTTGACCTCAGAGAAAATTCAAGAGTAAGTTGCCTGAGCAGTTCAAACCCGTTTGCTTGTTGGTTTACTGCTACTGCCACTCTGTCACTAGATCCTACACCATATAATGCCACACCTTCACTGAAGGCGTGTACCAACGCCACACACCTGGGGTTGTCGTGAAACGCAGCTTTAAGATGGACATAAGCCTTCGAGACCTTGCCTGTTGTGCTCCACTGAGAGCACTCCATCTGATGGGACCGGGCCAACGGCTACTATGCTGGATTTCTACAGAAAATTCTAACTTCCACCAGCTGCCCAGGATGACAACTCATCCAAATAGCCAGCCCAACCTAACACCTCTTCTTCTCTTGTCTTCCAAGTTCCTACGCTTTTGGCGAAGACATCCAATTGCTGTGAATTTCCATGATTTGATTGTTGAACACCAAAACCAGGCAAAACATCAAATGGCTGCGGGGTCACAAACGACGAATCAGCTGCCCTACCAAGACCATCACCAAACACTTCGAGGCGACCCGATGGCTCAGTTGGTATGGCGTTGGTCTTGCCATCGCTGACAGACTGCCGGTGGTGGTTCGAATCCCTGCTGGTCCACTCGGGAGTCTCAAGTGCGACCCGCCGAAGGGCAACGGGCGCTGACCCAAAAAAAAGACCATCACCAAACTCTTCTGGAACCCCTCTTCTCTGTTGCATAGTTACAAAACGATCTTGCATATGCTGCTGCACTGTCTGCAGTTGTCCCTCACTCATGCTACCTAACATGGCTATGACCTCTTGGATCTGCGCCGCCTGAGGCGTCAAACCTCCCAAGCTTCCGGTCCTTGCATTCCGGGGACATTTCCTTGCTGACATCCCTGCACCGGACCTACCTGACCACCTGCATTCAGGTTTGTCGTGCTCGCAAATCCCTGTACGTTCTGTGACACATTTGCTTGTTGTTGCTGTGGCTGCTGCTGGGGCATGTTACTTACTTCAGGTGTTTGTCCATCCATCCCAGATCTACTACCTTGCTGACTAGGCGTTCTTGGCACTGGCGGCAATCCGTCACCACGGTTACAACCACCATTTCCGGTACCACTACTTCCTTCACCTCTTTCACTATACCAGGACTAGGACAACCTTGCACACCTTGGCTCACACTATCTGGATCCATTCCTACTTACGCGCTGCAAGCAGGCAGCTCCGCTACCATGCGGAAGGTAACCTCAACCTTCGAAACCTACTTGGGTCAGCGTGTAGAAAAAGCGCCGTGCACAGATCTGCGGTCAGATCCAACGCTTCTTCAAAATTCCTACAGAACTACGCAGGCGGACGCGTACGTCAACCACGCACACCAAACACAAGCGCAGAGCGTAAATTCCCAAAACCTAATTACACTAAAGCAATACCGTGTCAAAAGAATTGTTTCACCCTCGACTCCCACATGCTGACGTCAAGCTCCTTCTTTTCGCTCCAGACGCAACACGATCAGTCACGGGGAAACACAAACACAACAAGCAAACAAACAAACAAAAACCAAAGAACAAGAAGAAACGGATGTGTTCCCTGTGTCGATCTGTCTTATGTCAAGTTATGTGACACAGCAGCTCTTGTTCATTAAATGAACTCCTGACACCAGTCCTTCAAGCCGATGTCTCAACTGGTAAACTCGATTCCAGGTTTCCAGTTAACAAACCTCAAGTTCTTCAAATAAAGGTTTGTTGAAACTATTCCAGCTGCTAGAAGTCTACAAAACTCAATTTCAATAGATGAATTCAAAATCATCGAAACACTCCAAAAATTCTCAAATCAAACTGGTTCTCATCCAAACGTGAATAACCAGCTCATTAGTCACAAGCTGACTAACTTCTCAAGAACGAAGTGATTCACACAAGGTATCTGTACAACCTTCTTCTGGATACAAAACTTAGTCAGAACATAAAGTTCTTTCTCCAAATCAGCTTTCCACATAGAGATAGCATCTCACAGCTTCCAACCTCAATGTAGAATAGAATGTTCTGTTCGACATTGTCAATGTAGGTCAGCAAAATACAGTTGTATCGCTGAAGTCTTTCGACCACTGTAATAGCCAATCCACAATGTAGACCAAAGTCGTCTCAAAACAATGTCGTCCTCATAGAGATAACCAAAGTCATCTCAGGAACGATAAAGTGCATACCATAAGATCAAGTGTATGATCCATAGGTCACGATGACGATGATGTAGGTATTGTCCTCACAATACCGAAACATCTCATCACAAAATTCTCAGACAAATAAGATGACCAAATATGGCCATTGTCTTCACAATGCCAATGCATCTCAAGGTCCAAGCTCAAAGTATAATAGGTTCTCTCCATCAGGTATTTCCAGCTAGCTTAAACTCTTCTCCAAGAGTTTCTAGCTGTGTTCTCATCACTTGGAGAGAATGAACTCCACAATGTTCAGTGTCCACGACACAAGAAGTAATCTCAATGTCAAACCAATGTAGGTATCTTCAGTTCAAGCAATAAGCTGTACCAGACTCAAGTCGAATCCAGAATAAGATGTAGAACTGATCAATATACCACAATCACAGTATTGACCTAATCAATGACATCACCCTGATGTCAGAAATGATAAGTCCGAAGACCAATAGAATATTGTGATACGGGTTGGTCACATACAAGATTCCTTCCGCAATAAGTAGAGTGTTCTCTACCAAACTTCCATGACGCGATGAACTCTTGCAGTAGCCTTCCACGTATCTTTTGTGCACAAACTATACAACCATGATGAATGACATGTCGCTTCACCCTTACCCAAAGGGTGTTCCCACAGGGTGTCAAATTTCCATACCCCCTTTCGACATGACATCTCATCCACTCACATCACTGCCAGATACGGATACCAATCAAATATCCGCAGAAAAATGTTCACGTTCCAGATCATATCCATGATCAAAAGATATCCAAAGAAGCACACGTCTTCCAAAACGCAAGGTAGATGATAAAGCATCATCCAAAACTCATCTCGTTCGACTCATGCATAATGTCGTAACTTCCAAATTCAAAATCTTCTCTATTGCGAAAACCAGATGTCGGAATACCAGAATCAGTCCAAAGACTCATGAGGTCTTTCCAGTACTAAACTTGTCTTCCAAAATCCAGTTCCTCGGATAAACCATGGCGTCGATAACGATATATCTACGGTGCTGTTGTCTTCCTACAACAAACAAACACCAACAAAACAAAGACAAAACAAACACACACACACACGAGACCCAAGACGAAACCTAACGTCACACGATCGGAGTCAACACGAAAACAAAGGCCAACTGTTTCAGCTAATCCGCACCTTCGGAGTCAACACGAAAACAAAGGCCAACTGTTTCAGCTAATCCGCACCTTCGTGTAGAAGGTAGGCGTATGAAAAGAAAACGCAAGTGAAATGATATCACTCATACAACTCATCTCAAAATTCAAAGCAAGTGAAGTACAGTTCGCAGTCACTGCACAACAAATTCAAAATGTTCTGAATGAAAATCTCTCACAGTCAGGGTCAGGACTAGCTAAGATTGGCACAGAATGAGGAAGCGGTGAGAGACGTTCTAGGACAGAACAACTCTCACAGTTTCATCATCGCATAGATCACCGTCCCCCTTTCAACGTCTGATCCATCCTAATGATCTCGGAGGCGTGGTATGTCTTGTTTGATTCTATATCATGACATGAGGGTGCAATATGTCTGCAATCATGGCATCAGATTCCCCGGAAGATTTTTTTTCGATTACTTAAACTCAGATTCCATCCGAGTTTCTTCCCAGGTTCTCATCATGTGCCATGACAACACAATTATACCAAATGTTTGTGAAAACACTCACAACATCAAGTTCCATGTTTCAAGAAACAAAACTCAAGACATGCACACAAAAACTCAAACATGGGAAATATCGCAATCAAACCAATCAAGAACAACTTCAACTTTTCTTCATGATGTCTCCCTCAGATCTGTCAGCAACTCCAAGTTCTGAATGCCTTCAAGAACGTTGCTCTCACCATCGTCATTGAGAGACAAAAATGACAACAAAACAAACTTCAAACACCTAACAAAACCAATATGCAGACAAAATTGTGTCTACTGCATCAATGAGCGTGTCTCGCCCCCTTTTAAACTCAAGCTTGGTGCGTGTGCTCAGACATATTGTCCTTTCTGAAAACAACAAGTGAACCTCGAGTTGACAAAATCAACTATTCTCTTGTCGTTACACCAGGCGAATTCCGGTGCCTTTGGCACTCTGCTCAGGTATGAACATCAGGGGTATACCCTACGGTATTCTTGCGTCCCCTGTATTTGCATATACCCTAAAGGGGAGAACGCTGCCGTCCCCGTCATTGGGTCGTGACGTGCAGTTGGTGAAACACACCTAATACGACCCGTGACCTCTTCGATCACTTGACAAGGTGGGGACTTAATATCCTTCACTTCAAGAGCCAGGGGATAGCTCATTGGTAATTCTCCCATCTTTGCCGGGCTGTAACCCGCGAATTGCGCCATCGGCAACGTTGGCGGCGATGGAATCACAGGTCTCGGTGGCACTGCCGGTGGCGGCGGGAGGTGGCCAGAGCTCAAGCTCACACCAGGCGCCGGCGTCATCGGTGCCAATGGTGGGCTACTCTGTGACATGCCAGGATGTCCCATGGGTGGCTGCGGAGGATCGTATGCTGGAACTGCCTCTGGCGGTGTCCCCTTTTCAATCCTCTCAGCAACCAATTTCATATTTTCTTGTAGCTTGTCCATCGATTCGAAAAGCTGGGTCATCAAATCCTGCAGAGCTTGGTCGCGTTCAGTGCGGCCTTTGTTGTTTCTCTTGAGCACGTCTGCCATAGAGACATCCAGTGCCCACTCCAGGTGCTTTTTCAATTTGTTATATTCACCGACGACCGCACCCACGCGGCTGGTGTTGTGGTTCACACCAGCAGCCAATGATTCTGATGCCCTTGCCATGTTGTTGACTGCCGCTCCCACGGCCTCTAGGCTTCGGCAAAGGTCCTGCTGAAGAGTATGCGTACTCTTGATAAGGGTTTCAAGCTTGTCCGTCGAACCCGTCTAAATCCGGCCAAGCCCCATCTGACATTCTATCTGACACTGTTATATATATATATATGTATATAATCGTGCGTGTAACGGGTTACGTCGAGCGCCAAGGGAATAAGTAGAAACTGAACCAACTATCCATATATTCGAAAACGCGTAAGTGAAAAACTGCAGCACCGAAATAAACTGAAACATGCACATCGAATGAATGGGTAGTAAAACTGCCGCTCTTCTTTTTATCCTGCCGACGTGCTGGGGAATCTCGGTCGCTATCGGAAAGAGGCAACGTGTTGCTTCAACCCATCAAGGCATATTTTGACTTGCCTTGTTTTTCGTCCAGGGTTTCTTTTTGTGGACCTTTCGAGTTTTGGATCATTGACCTCGAAAGTTATTGACTCACAGCATAGCTTGGTTTGGTAGCAATGCTTTCTCGGTTAGTTGCCCCGCCCCCCGGGTGGGATGCGAATGCATCAAAAGGGTGGGCTCAGAAAATGAAACCCTTGAGGTTGGATAGCTACACGTATGACATAGTGAAACTGAAACCCCCGATGATGGTAAACATCAACTGCACTTGTGAAAACGTGAGTTGTTGATTTGACCTTTGTCCATCATTTGGGGTTGTGTGAAAATAAATAAAACAGTTATTTGATTTGTTGTTTCAGTTTGGTTTGTTGTTTCTGTGTTTGCCGCAGGTCTTACGCTTATGAATATGGAAAGCGGAATCTACTTATTTATATATTGTATGTTAACGATCGTTTCCCAAAACAGATGGGGCTTTCGCTTCGGGACTACGCTGTCCTGTTTTAGACATTGCGATCACTACGTGAAAGCACTCGTCTAAATCCGGCCAAGCCCCATCTGACATTCTATCTGACACTGTTATATATATATAATCGTGCGTGTAACGGGTTACGTCGAGCGCCAAGGGAATAAGTAGAAACTGAACCAACTATCCATATATTCGAAAACGCGTAAGTGAAAAACTGCAGCACCGAAATAAACTGAAACATGCACATCGAATGAATGGGTAGTAAAACTGCCGCTCTTCTTTTTATCCTGCCGACGTGCTGGGGAATCTCGGTCGCTATCGGAAAGAGGCAACGTGTTGCTTCAACCCATCAAGGCATATTTTGACTTGCCTTGTTTTTCGTCCAGGGTTTCTTTTTGTGGACCTTTCGAGTTTTGGATCATTGACCTCGAAAGTTATTGACTCACAGCATAGCTTGGTTTGGTAGCAATGCTTTCTCGGTTAGTTGCCCCTTCCGTTGAGAAAGCTCCTAAGCTTGCCCGGGTAGGTGTTTTTGAACCCCCTAGTCAGAGAAGGGGTCTGGAATCACCTTAAGCAATTCCTGGGAAGGAGCTTTTATAGCGTCCAAGATCTTGGTGGCCAGCCTTATCGGCTTCGGGTCATGATTAGCTCCATAGAGCTGCGCTGCGGCTTGGCATTGATTTCGTGATGGCTTGTCTGCTGGATTTGAATACGAGCATACCCGTTCTATCCAAACAATAGCCGGGTAGCTGATCTCAATCTGCTGGGTCACCCTGGCCATAGCTGTTAGGGTCGGTGACTGGGCTGCCCCTTTGCTGGCTGCGAACCTGGCAGCTTCGTTATCAACCCAAGCAATTAACCCTCGATTCTTGAAGAGGTGTCTGTACTCGCATCGAGCAGCCAGGTATGCATACAGTTCGATCTGACAAATGATTTGTGATCCTACTTCTTCCGTCCAAAGGTGTACCATGGAGGACGGCACCTCCACCTCCCGGACAATGATGTCTTTGGAATCCGGGTTGTAGAGCAGCATCCCTGCGGTGGCTCTTTGGTCCTCCCAGGCTCCGTCAGTGAAGAGCAGGAAAGGCTGCTTCATTGCCCCGGCTGAGAAATGTCGAGGAGGTAGTGAAGTAAGGATATATTCTGTCAGGTCGCATAGCTGGGCTAGCTTCTTGGCTGAGTGAGAACCCTGGGACGTACTCAGGGCGTCAAACTGACCAAGCACAAACCTTAAGGATTTGGAGGTGAAGAACCCTTGGGCAAAATTCAGGTGTCCCTGAATCTCGGCAGCTTGGTTTCGAGTTACTTTGCCCTGCTGTTTCAACTGGTGCAGCATTTGGACTATCTTGGGCACCCGCCCTTCTTTGTTAGCCAAAACGAAACTGCCTAGATGAAGTTCTTGTAGCTTTATTGTCACTCCCAAGGCGGCAAATTCACTGGCGAAGTCGGTGGCCTTGACTCCCACCTGCGCATGGTCCCACCCCAGGAGGTTCAGGATCAAGCTCATGGATTTGGAAACGAGGCTGGCTCCAAATTGCGAGCTGAGGGCAGGAAAATCATCGTAGAAACAAGTGCAAACCACAGGCAAAAAGCTGCATAATATATGGTGTATCGACCTGCTGATCCTATTGAAAGTGTAAACTGCAGAAGTTGCACCAAACGGCAGCCGTGACGTGGTGTAGTACTTCCACTGGTTCTCATGGAAGTAGCCCAGAACGCATAAAGCCTGAGCTTCTGGACAAAGCGGTACCTGCTTGTAGGCTTTGCTCAGGTCCAGGGTGCGGCCCAGCCAATTTTGAGTTCTGGCAACCTCACTGACAGGTCCTTTCAGGCTGGCGGATTCGCCTTGTCCTAAGTCTACCCAACCAGTAGCGTGGGCATCCGCTATGGCAAGGAGGGCACAAGCTAAGACGTCGATGTCGAGGAGCTGGAGCTTGTTGGTGGTGGTGTATGCGCTATTCAAGCCACTGCGTCGACAGTCGTCGATGACCCTAACCTTCGGGTTCTCTGCTGTACCTTGTTGTAAGGCAAATCTCTTGTTGAAAAGCCACGCACCTTTACCAAACCTTTCGTCCAACTGTCTCTCTGAAAAAGGCCCTTCCAAATGCCCCAAGCTGACTTCTTCCATGGTGGCTGCATGCAAAGCTTGAGTATCTATTGCGTGCCCATCTTCAGAGTGCTTAACTTGCAACGCCTTGCGTCTCCAAACGGATGAAGCCAGTAAATCATCGGCTGATGTCGTGGCTGGTTTCCAGTCGTAAGGAAAAAGCGGGGATGAGTTTGGTTCCCCCGTCAGTTCGGCTCTTTTCTAACAATCTGGACTATTTCCATATCGGGAAATTTGGAGGCCTTCAGAAGCGTTTCCCACAGGGCTATCCTTTTGGTACTAAGCACTTTGCTGACGGAAGGTGGGCATCCTTCTTTAACCTTGCTCTCTTCTTTTTCGAGGTCTTTTGCCATTTCTTTTATAGTTACCACCGCTCTCATCCTGCTCTTTGCTAGGTCAACTGGATCCATGGTCAAGTTGTCAAAGATAGCCGCTTTGAGGGGTTCTGGCAAAACATTTTGAGGTGACATTGGGTGGTCTATTTTGGTGGCTGCCCGAAAAAATTGCTCTGGCTCTTGCTGCACTCCAACCCTGTAGGCCTTTTTGGCCTTCTTTTCTGGCTGGTCAAGGTCTTGCTGTTGGCTCTCGGTGTTTTTCCCCCGTATGTGAGAGGTGAGACATTTGTGATTAGGCTGCGTTGGCTGCTGCGTCATTTCCAAAAAGCTTGAAAACTCTGGCACCAAAGGGGGCGCCTGCTTGACATGGACTCCCAGGATGCGCCTGGAAGTGCGTGAAGGTGTGGCCTGTATGGGAGGCCTAGGCAAATTCACGGCATCAGCAAGCAAGTCTGCCATGCGCTGGCACAAGAGATTGGGGTACTCGGCTTCTAACGCTGTATCATATTGGAGGGAGTTGCCTATCTTGGTGATGCCCCATGGCTCATGAGGGTGCTCTTTGTCGCATTCTGCTTCAAGCTGTTTGTACAAACTTGGCGTGGCCAAAAGACGGGTGTTTTTGGCTCTGCTACCTCCGTGCATGCACATGTTAAAGGTCACTCGGTCTAAGCGTTCAAACCACTGCAAAAACTGTGCATCGTTGTATTCTTTTACTAATAGGGTCAATACCCCCCAAAGCCAACTACGCTCGGGATTCTCTATTGAAATCCTGATACCATGCTTCCAGCAAATATACAAAAGTCGCACTCCCCATCGGTAGAGATCATTAGCCACTTGGACTTTGACTGCATGGGTACCTGTCAACGTTGGAAAACCTAACAAGTTGTGAGCATCTCGAAGTGGCGGTGGATCATGAAATTGCGCTTTCAAATGTGCTGGGAGAGGTTTATCCCTTGCACGGCTGCATGTCCCGCAAGGGAGACCCAGGTGGATTGCCGCCGGTCTGGTTTGTATCACCATTGATTCGACCAAGGCTTGGCTCTTCTGATCCTGCAGGTTCAAACTTATTGTTGACACAGCCGTCTTATGCGTATTGAATTCGTGGTCAACTGGAAAAACTGAAAAACCTCTCTTTTTCATGGCTGCCGAGAAGTGCCCTGATCCAGAGAAAAGCTCCACAAAATAAATTGAATTCGCTGTGCACGGTGAGACCGTCGGCTGAGCTGTCGGGTTTCAGATCGAAGTACACTCCACGGCGGAGTGGTTCTTGTGACATTGCTTCTTCCAGCACACATGGTATCCATATTGGCATCGCTTGCCAGGCTTCACGTTACCCCTGCAAGTCCCTATGTTGTATTTCATGCAGATTGGTTTTTGCTGCTCTCCAAACTTGATCTCGCAATTGTCTGGTATGCTGATCTTTCCTTTAGACTTGCCCTTGCCTTTCCCTTTGAAGTTCTTGTTCTCAGAGTCCTTGTTAATAGGTCTTGCTGGGCCCCCTGTTGCATTGGACTGGGGCTTCGGCGCTGTAGGGCTGGACGTTGGGGAAGGCATCGGCATGATGGGATACTGGATCTCTGGGTGTAACGACCATTTTTCAATGGCCTCATCCACCGGCTTGCGCAGTCCATTGCCCTGCACTAGCGACCTGGTGTCTTCAGCCACTTTCAGCCATAGGGCCTTATCAGCCCTTAGGAGTTGATCATGGTTGACGTACCGAAAACCTTGGGGAGGCTCATGTTGCAGCTTCTCAAAAAGTAAGTTTGACCACTTTTCCAACACCAAAAAGGATGCCACGCCTGCCATGTCGTAGGCCAGTGCTCTACGCTGCATCGCTGTTCTCAAACGGAGGTCACCTGTAAGGGAACACTGCGCCAGTTCCTGCTTCTTGGTCACTTTGATGTTCCCAACTGCATCAAAGGTGATGCTGGGAGAAGTTTTCTCTGCCAGGACCTCTTGCTCCCGGCTGCTGCAAGAGGAAAGCTCTATGTAGCGCAAACTGTTCTCTTCCCACTGCTGCACTGCCTTGTCTATAAGTTGGTGGGACGGCTCCAGTTGTTGCGTGATCAAAAGACCTGGCAACCTTGCTTTTATTTGGTTGACTCGTTCCACCTTTTCTGCTAACGGCAGAACTTTGGCATCTGAATGCTCTGTGCGTTCCACCTTCTGCCTCAAGTCTTGCAAACACAAGGCATGGCTTTCGAAAAAGAGTCTTCTGAATTTGCCCAAGCTTTCACCTGCCGGAGCTACCCCCAGCGCGGCTTCTAAAAAGTTCACTAGAGGCTTTTCGTCCTGCTGTCCTGGTTGGTATTCACTGCAAAAAGCATATTTTGCAAAAGTGTCAACTCCTGCCAGTTCCAAAGCATCTATGTCTGGGTGGGATATCTCAATCTGCGCAGCTCTCTGCAAAAACGCCACCTTGCTGTCCAGTGCCATCAGGGTCGGACGTGGTGGTAAATTACGAGGCTGTCATGGTCATTGTTTGTTGACTGTACGAAATGTTTGTTATCTGGCCTGAAGCATGCTGTCTTATGTTGCATTAAATTTGTTTGACTGCATATTCATGATGAACTTTTGGTTCCCACCATTCTCCGATTGAGCCTCGCTGAGATGGCTGTGTGGCCATCGATTACCGGGTTGATTGAATCCCGGTCTTGGCTGCCACTGATCAACCACCCTGATTACGAGGAGGAGATGGAGGAGTGCTCATTGACAGGGGATGACTCGATGACTTTGTATTATTACCACAGTCTGTCCCAAACAACTTTTCTTGGTGAAAATTTTCCCTTTGTTGAAACACAGTGGTAAAATTTTTGTTGTCCTGTCATTTCCCAAAACCCCACGTGTATGTGTTGGTTTTTCACTTGCGCTCAGGTCTGGGCGTCGTGGTGCTTAACGACCGCGTTGCACTGGATACAAAAAGGGGCAGTTGCGGCATCAATCCATGATGGTTCCACAGGCTTCATGTTCACTGTCTTTTGCCGTCCACAGGCTAACCTGCCTGTTTCTTCTTCCTGGAGTACATGAATTGTACCTGTTAATTTGTGTGCCACAAACGTATACTCATCAGGCCCGCCTAAGGGCACCGACGGTCTGTCAGCCAGGTGGACCTTTGAATGTATCGAGGCCACTTCTGTATCTTCAATGTCAGATTCTGCTGATGTTTCGTCACCATTGTCAGCCTGGGCTGTGTCAATCAATCTACTCAAACGGGACGCCCTGGTTGCGTCAGGATCCATTTGTCCATGAATTATCCTGTCCAGCACCTTCGACACTTTGGCCTGCAGTAATAGTTGAGAGTCCCTGTTGTACGTGGTAGCCGACTTTGTAGTGGGTTCAATGTGGTGTCCCAACATAGTACGCTCCTCTCTGGTGAGGATGTCAGTCATCCCGCACCACGTTAGGATCGTAGGCTTGCATGAGTGAGAGCTGAATTGGGCAGCTGCTTCTGGTCCCAAAATGGGCTCCAACATTTCTTTCAAAAACAAGGACGCTTCTGCCGTCGTCATAGGCGACACAGACCAGGTCCCGCTCCTGTCATTCCAAGAAGGCAGAAAGCTTAGCCCCGTGTGAACCTTGATTTGGTTCAATGCACTGACAAAACATTCTCCCCAAGAATCGTCCAAAAAGAACCTTCCCAGAGCTGTGAACGGTAGAAGCCTTGTCTTAGCCTCCTTGCTCTTCGAAGTCTTGTGTCTGGACGTCTCGGCTTCGACCAGCACTAGGTCCCCGCATCTGTCGGTCCAGAGGTTCTCAAGTCGTGCAAAGTCCGACCATCTTGCAGCAGCAAAAATACAGAACAAAAGAGCACCTGAGATAGCTGATCGCAGAAGACTTGTCTTGCTTGTGCAAATAATCTCCAGCGCCTTCACCGCAGCAACAGTAAGCTGAGGTGCCTGTTTGAGTTTCCTCTTTTCCAGGTACATTGCATGGGCTGCGCCTTGAACCCTGGGTGATAAAATTGCCTGCAGACTGTCTTTTTGAATCTCAGCGTTGAGTCAAAGAAATTCAAAGCTTCCACAAGGTGGCTGGCTTTTGTCGGAGCAGCCTGGTTATCCCTGAGATAGCACATATAGGAGTACAGTTGATTCTCATTGATATCCCATACCGGTGTCTGCTCGTTTTCCAGCATCCAGCCTGCTAGTGTCCACAAAGCTGATGTCCTTTTGAGGATCGTTGCTGTGGCCTTCTTGGCAAAGCAATCCTTGAGCACCTGTAAAATGTCTACTGACTCGTCCAAACCTCCTGCCAAGTTGCACAGCGTCAAACCAACTTCCGTCCCCTGTAGGTCCAGCAAAAGTAGGTTTTTGATCTGATTGAGACACCTGGCTAGCATCTCATCCTCTGGCACCACACACTTTGCAGCTGCAATGCGCTTCACAGCAAACTTTGAAATGGGACCTACTTGAACTGGCGTGTCTTGCTTTGTCAAAACTGCAGGTGCCAAGGTGTCAACCAGTCCTACTGTCGGCGGTATTAAGCTTTTGACCGATGGCACATTTGGCATAGGCCCTCCAAAAATCGGAGCTAACGGCCCTTTTTCCCAAGGCATCTTGATATCATGAGCCCTGACCCTTTGCATGGCTTCAAAGTTGGCTATCCTTGCAATGTTCTGTAACTGTGCTGGCTGAAAATCCTGATTGTCATCATGGGCATCTTTGGCACTACTGATGTCAGTCTTCTGTCTCTTTGCGTCTGGCGTCTCAAGAGTTGTAAACACATCTGACTGGGATCCTGGCACCGATTCTGAACCGTCGCCTCCAATGTTCGACATTTCATCGCACCTGGCCTGGCTTTGTGCACGCCACCTGGCTCTGAAACTGTACGTCCCGGTGTTGACCCCTGTGAATTGGACGTCACATGAAAATCAAAATTCATTGTCTGAAGGAGGCAAATTGAAGGAAACTGCACTGGCAACACTTGCAAGACTGGGTGCATAGACGTTGCGTCACGTCAAGGCAATGCTGTAAAGATGCACAGAGATTCGATTCACCGACAGCAAATCTGAGGTCCACACACCGCTGAAGTTCCAGTGCAATCCGTGTTCCAACAAAACAAAATTCGCAATCTGATATTGGCTGAGTTGGTCGTGGGGCTGTTGCAGAGACTTCACTCCAAGGACAGTAACCAGCAAAAAAAGAGGATAAAGGCTGTTGTAAATCCTGCAGTAGCTGAAAGCACGCAAGTGGTCCAAGGAAAGCTTGAGGTCACAGCCGGTTGAAAGGCAATCGGGGCACGAAGGAGAGTGCGCCCCCTATGAACGGCCCCTACCATCTCAGAAAATGAAACCCTTGAGGTTGGATAAGGGTTTCAAGCTTGTCCGTCGAACCCTTCAGTGCAGCGACCATCGAAGTGATTCCCACAGCCAAGCCCGTAGTAGAGTTCAACAGGTCTGCAGCATCACTGGGATCAAATGGCTCATGCATTCTCAACCTTGGAGATCTCGATCTATCATCATCTCTTCCAGCATCTCCTTCCTCTTTGTCTTCCTTGTCTTCTCCAGGCACATGAGCAATGTTCTGCTCTCCCTCTTTCTCTGATTCCGTCTCAGCATTTCCGGTATGTGCCGTCAGCGCTGGATTCTCAGTCACGGGAAGTTCTCTCTCTGCCGCTGGAACTGCCGGGGCTGCTGGAGCTGGCACGTTCGCTGCCATGAATCGTTCGAGTCTCCTAGACAAGGCCTGATGCACTCGCTGGGATAAGCCGGGGCCCAAATACAGCTTGGGCATAATCTGCAATTCAACTTGACTATCCATCTACTGGCCATGCAGGTTCCAACTCAGCCATTTCATGCCATGCCAGGCACAAACTCTCTCTTGTTCATCCTAAGGTGCGTGACGCACACCTTAACATATGATTCACACTTCCGACCAAGATCACACTCACTACTACCCCAAGATGCGTGCCGCACATCTTGACAGGTAATATGTGATCGACCAAACTTCAATGTCTCAGACAAAACAAAAATAATACAAACTTGTGGCAAACCGCAAACTCAATCCAAATCCAACTGCCAATGCATGCACAACCCTTCACAAAACTGCAAAACAGATCACAGTGGTTTCTGCGCATAAAACCCATAGACATGTCATGCAGCAAAAATGAAAACTCATGCAAAGCTCGTGACAGCTGACAGAAAACCAGTCAAACTGAGTTCCACAAGTTCAAGTTCCGTCCAGTCCGAAATCGTCCAAAACTCTGAAGTTCCAAGACATCCCAAAAATTGTCATTTCACTCCAATCTCAGCTTGACAGCTCTTTCATCACAGCTTTTGCATTTCTCCTCGCAGCTATCGTCGGCTTCCAAGCCTAGCACTACCACCCGGCCTGGAACCATTGCAAAAACCTATACATTGGGAGTAAGGTCTCTCCCTACTCAGACGATCCTGTGAGCGTCCGCGGCAAACTTGTATAATAAGTTGCCATTCTGGTCAAACTCCAAAGCCTTCATCGTGCCTTGCCAACGGTATTCGTTGGGTTTATACTTCAGAAGGACCCCCGCCTCGGCCTTTTGGAGATAGCCAATGGCGGTCAGTTCGACCTCAACAAGGACATAATCCTTGGCACAGAACTCACCCTTGGGACCTTCCGGTGTCCAATCATTGAAGTACTGCGCACGCTCAACGGCAGCAATCGGGTCTTTTCGTAGTCCAAACCTTTTGGAATATTCGTCAGGCTGAATCTCCTTGCCATTGTTCAAGTCCTCAAACTGCTTAGGAGTCAGAGCCAACCAAAGACGAATGGATTCCATTGCCATTGATGCCAAAGGATCTCAAAGCGATCGTGAGGGCAGCTGAAATGCAAAAACACTGAGCCAAAGTTGTCTAATAGTAAAACAGCAACGGTGGAATGAAACCTCCACAAACATGAGAAGTCCAGACAAAATGTCACGTCAAGTCCAGCATAATCAGAGTGTGCCCCGGGGGGGTTCGAACTGTTCGATTCGAGTTCGAACTGCCTTCGTAGGTGTGCCTCGAGGGGAGGGGGGGGTTCGAGTTCGAGTTCGAGTTCGAGGGTTCGAGTTAACCCGGGGGGGTTCGAACTGTTCGATACCAGTTTGAACTGGCATCGTACGTCTGCTTCGGAGGGGAGGGGGGGGGAGGAGTTCGAGTTCGAGTTCGAGTTCTAGGTCGGGGACGCGGAGGTTGAGTTTGAGTTCGAGTTCGATTGCGAGGGTTCGAACTGTCATCGTGGGAGGG
>CAMXCT020006756.1:7610-40400 GCA_947184155.2 Cladocopium goreaui | reverse complement strand
TCGAGTTCGAGGTCGGGGGGAGGAGTTCGAGTTCGATTGCGAGTTCGAGTTCGAGGTCGGGAGATTTTCTTTTCGTTGGGCGGGGGAGGGGGGAGTTCGAGTTCGAGTTCGAGTTCGAGGGTTCGAACTGTCGTCGTTCGAGGGCAGGGGGGGGGGGGGGAGGTCGAGTTCGAGTTCGAGTTCAAGGCTTCGAACTGGCATCGTACGTCTGCCCCGGAGGGGATGGGGGGGGAAGTTCGAGTTGGAGTTCGAGGGTTCGAACTGGCATCGTGCGAGGGCCCCGGAGGGGCGGAGGGGGGGGAGTTCGAGTTCGAGTTCGAGTTCGAGTTCGAAGTCAAGTCTGGGATCGGGAGGTTTTTTGTAAGCTGTGAAGGACGGGGAAGCAGGACGACCCCGCAATATTCGCCACTGACAGCCGCCCGGCGATCTTTTTACCGCTCGGGTGGCACGAGGCACCGCCAGCTGTCTTGGCATGCGGCCCGCATGGCTTGACGTAGCATCTCCACGACCTGCCAGGGATAGATTTGGACGGGAAAGCACGGGTTTTCCACATTAGTTATCCTAGGGTACTGGTTAGCAACTGGGGTAAAGCCAACAATCATGGCGATAAGATCTACTATGGTATAAAATGAGATGCCAATAAATCTGCTGGAATTTACGTGCTGTTAAGTGCTCTTGCAACAAATATACTGAAACTGTGGTGAACTACTGGAGTAATGAATCATAGTGAAAAACTGAGATTCAAGATTCCAGCAATAATAGGTTGACCTTGAGAATAGCCCTAATGTTTAGGTTGGAAAGTAGTCTTCCCACTTAGGTGGGGTCCATGTCAGTGGGAGTTGATTGGGAGTGCATGCCATCACGGACACCTCAGAAGATCTCACAAATTAAGGGATCTAACAGATCTTTCTGCTGGTGATGTGTACACACACACACATATATATATAAATATATATATATATATAATATATATATATATATTATATATCTCTCTCTCTCTCTTTCTCCCTCTCTATGCGTATATACATATCTTATGGCTAATTCCCCTAGCATCCAAATGAAATTCATATTAACTAGATCTCCCCACCAGGAAATGCGCTGCCGGCCTTGCTGCTCAAGGTCCCCTCTGCGTGGTCCAGGGCCTTTTGCCCAATCTCATCCTGTGCTTGCAAAAACCGCACCCTGAAAGATCCACAGGGAACCCGAAGATTTCTGTTTTGCAGCAGCAGATCACCTACACCCACACTGGCGCCTGAACGTTCAGGTTGGCGCGGGCCGTGATGAGGACCTTGAGGCAGTCCAGTTGCTGCTGCATGGCCGCCCAAATCAGTGGCGTCTCGCCCTTCTTGGTGTGTGCCTGACGGGTCAGCTTAAAGGAGGCGGTTGGAGGACTCATGTTGTGAGGGACACCGCTAGTTATATGGCATATGTATGCATGTGGATATATCATGTGTGTTTGCATGTGCATGGAGATCTACATGCGCATATATATATATATAGAGAGAGATTTTAGTTATATAAAACGATAATACATACACACATGCCCACACAATAAAATGTGAATGCTGAATATATCATAAGGGAGGTGAAGTGTTGAGGATCTTGGGCATCTTGGGTATATCAATCCCAAATTCGTACACTGATAAAACACATGTGGTGAAGCAAGCATCCGTCGCGAAACAACCTGTGATGGTCTCAGTCTATCCCTTTCTACGTCTTCTGCTAGTTGATATATAGGTACTCACATTGGCTTATGTGAACATGCAAAAATTCCCATTCAACCACGCAGTATTATATATATCCATCACAAAGACCAGACTTGGGCCGCCTCAATGAGACATTTGTGTTGGATCAGCATCGTCACCACGTCCTGCAGGAAGAATTCCATGGCTCCATGATGTCTGTGGCACTTTCAGACCTAAATTTTGGAGCACCAGACATTGATCCAGTTTGAGGTGCAAAGTTGACCTCCCGAGCCAGCTGGCAGAACATGGCAGAACGATCCAGCAACTCCTAGCGTGGGATTCTCCTGGCTACGCTTCGAACATCTGAAATCACCACAAATCCAAAACCAATCTTGGTTCATGACCCGCTAGGATGGAAATCCGACGGTCCGAGGTTATTGCCCAAAGATACTCCTGGCTCCATGGATCCAGTTACCCTGCCGTCCTGGCTCCCACATTGAATGGCGCCGAAGAGCGAAGCGTGGCCCTCGGAGTCCTGCTGTTCCACCTTGGCCCTGGCGCTCAGCAGATCCTGCCAATACGTGCAAAAATCCGGGTTCAACCCGTTGGACAGTAAACTCTGCCAAGTTGAAGTACATGTCTTTACAGGTCACAGGTCGAGGCAGATTTCGTTTTGAAAAGCTAACAAGACCAAACGGAAATCAGGTCACTAGGTGACATATCAGAGATAGATAAAATGATAGAGAGATAGATACCTCAGGGATCGAAAACCTCCACCAGCTCATAGTCGGACTCACATCGGCCAAACTGGGTGCCGCATCCCCAGAGACCATGAAAGCCGACGAAAATCCCCATGTTTGGTGAGTAAATCCGACTTGTCACATCTTTTCACTATGTAATTTGCCCATGGTACATATCTATATTATCTATGGCATCTATGGTAGCAAGTGTCCTGTACGACTACGTACTGCACGCCCCAGCGCGCAGGACATCTGGGGAAATTCGACGACCGTGACAAAGTGAACTGGTGGGGGGGAACATAACTAAGGGATTCTCGGAACAAGAATGGCATCTAACAGAATCCAACATGAAGTCAACCAGCCCAAATCTGGGATTAGAGTGTGTTCAAAAACAAAACCGTGCACATGGAACCCGAATAGTGCGGTCAGAACGATAGTGTTACCAATGGACATGGCCAAATACGGAACATGGCCTTTTCTCAAAACCTATCTCGACCCGCATCCGCAACGCGAATAGCCAATAGCTAGTGGCACGAAGACTTGCAATAGACAGAAAAGATATAATGCACGATGGATCACGATGGTATAATGGTCTTGTACTGTATCATTATATCAATATTCCCATTATTCCCTGCATATCTTACCTAACCTTTCAAATAATTACACAAATTGGAGGTATATATGAGGCATCGAAAACATACCTCGGGGCCACGGATGCCAGGGATGCATGGGAGTAAGGCACATATCTGGTCCAAGTTGCGGACGGGTCAGTAAAGTCAGGTCCAAAGATAGAAAGCCCTCGCACGGCCGCGGGGCGTCCGAATACCTGGCGCAAGCAGCGATGGCAGACGAACATGTTACCTGCCAAGTGTCAGAGGCCTTTTTGGAAGAAAGTGGCGAAGCATCACCACCAACAAGCCCAGCACCACGTGTTGAGACCAAGGTGCGCATGGCATCGAAGCTGCGCATGGCGGCAGCAAGCGCACGCTGCAGGTGTGGCTTTGGCTGCGGGCGCGTAGGATGCGCTGATGCGGACCCGCAGCACTGTTCCTGTGCTCGTCTATAGCAGGATGTTACGTTGGGTTCGGACCCTGGGACTGTGAAAAAATTCAACCAGAGAGAGAGAGCGATAGATATATATATATATACAGATACATATAATATATATATATTATATATATATATACATAGAAATATAAGTAGAAATATACATATACAAATACAATATATACATATACATATGTAATTAATATACATAACATCGACCTAATCTTCTATAATATCGCTCTAATCAACAATCTATATACGGTTTCTGTCAGATCCGGTTGGCCACAAAAGCTGAAAGCATGGTGTGGACCCTATGACGTATCACCGTACGATCGTTGGGGGAATCTATTCGTGTAAAGCAAATCGAATCCTAGTTTCCCGGGAGTTTGCTAGTTCTCCCGTAGATTCAAATAGACATAGCTAGTCAGACATGATATTTCCAAAACCGGCTGTTGACTGTTGCACAATGAAGGTAAGCAATCGCTCGCAAAGTGCGACATGCTGCCTGCAATCCCGCTCGGGGCGGATGTCGGAATCTGACCCAAGGCCGACGGAAGTCGAAGCTTGGGGTTAAGCTGGAAATGTGGAGTTTGCCCCCCGTCTGCCCCCCCAACAAGTCGCTGGCGTTCCATCAGTTGGTGGTGCGCCATGCCGGTGTCAGCCCATCCAACCTTTGTAGTCGGCACCGCAGTCTCTGGACCACTGAGTTGGGAACCGGTGCTGTGTAGGATCCAGGATAGTATAATCACAACAATAGCTCTGAATGGGCGACCCTCTGCCTGTGCTTCCATGTAAGTCCTGGGCATGATTAACATCAGCGACACTGTCTGAGCTGACACAAGTACGCAAGCGTCGTATGTTGCCAAGAGACTTGATGGAATGCTGACAAGAATGTTGTTTGTTGTGTGCTCGCGCATACCCTAACAGAAGGAGTTCTTGATGAACAGGGTTCGTGTTGCTGAGCACAACCTGCAGAGCAAGACGCAAAGTCTCCCCGAGGGGGACGATGGGAAGTACAACAAAGAAAGTCTAGGCAAGATACCACACAGGACCCAAACGCAGGAGAACCCGGCCTGCCATCGACTGGCCAAGCTGAATATTTGCTCAGCAGCTTCAGTGTCCACACCTTGCAGCTGGTGGTACTGATTCGGGTTCACATCGGGCACATACCAACTACTGCTAGCATCTTTGCAGGCAGTGTGGGATTTGAAATGAAGTCTGTCGATGACCCATTTCAGCTGCTTCAAAATGTTCCAGCATGCACCACCACGTTTCCTCAGCATGCGCACGACGGCGCAAGCATTGTCGTAGATGACATACTGCAATGCCTGAGATGGAACGTGGTGACTGCAGGGTGAAGGCCCCCCAAAACAAGTCTGCAAGCAGAACCACTAGAAGGCAAGGCACAGAGAAGATGGCACATATTGCCCAGACGCAAAGCACCACTTGGGTGCATGACTCGGTGGCGTACATCGGGCCAATGGAGACGATCCTCACTTGCACAGTCGGTGCAAAGCCAAGACGGTAGGGGAACACAAGACCAAACGCACAACGATGCAGGCACGAGAAGAGAAACTGGCAACAAAGCGGAAGCAATGCAAGGATCTGAAGGCACGGCGTGACAGCGACAAGAATGCCGGCTGTACGCCGGCCGCACCCTGTCTCGCAGGCGTCCTTCCGCTCGTCTCGGTTGCACGAGCCTTCCTGTCAGCCACCGGAAAGAAAAATGAGAAAGCCGACCACGCAGCAAGAGACCCAAAACTAGGCACAGAAGGCCAAGAAAGCAGCTCGCCTGCTTCTGCGACGGCTTTCGCCGTAACAATTGCAGCTCGTATTCTTGGACTCCATGTGGTGGGACAGCAGCAGAAGGCAACCAAGCATCAGCAACCTTGTACTCAATGCGGACACCCGCTGCATCAGTGACCTAACAGGGGATGAAGATGCCAAGACACACGCCGGAGAAGCAAGTCCCAACCTACCTGGCGGTGATCCAAGATGGCCGCCGCTGGCGACAGTGTTCGCTCTGGGCGGCCCAATGTATGGTGCGAGCAGTGCTTGCTGCCGCGCGAGGGTCTATGCCCACAGCCCCGCATAAATCCAAGACAGAGTTCTGCATCGAAGACGGGTGAGCAGTTGCGCGTGTTACAGATCAATGTCTGCACGCTCCATTTGCCATCCACCACAATGGCAGGGACTTGCCTGAAAAGCCAGCATGCATGAGCCTTTGCTAGGGTCTTGAAAGCTTCCCGGACATGCGGCACAACATCACAGAGATCATTGGCCACATGGTGCGGGCGCAAGGGCCAAGCGATGTTCGCGACGTCTGCCCGGGCATCATGCAACAGTTGCAAAGAAGACCAAATGACAACAGCCAGCAAGAGTTTCTTGATGAAGTGCTCCCTGTCTGTGTGCTGAAAGTGTGCCATGGAGTGATGCCATATGCCATAATAAACTGCATGGAAAGCTGTCATGCTCATGCCAGCCCGTGCAGCGAGGCCAAGGACCAAATCCAGCAACAAGACTTCAAATGCAATCTGCGGCGTCCTGGGACAGAATTGTCGAAATGAAATATAATAGCAAGAATGCAGAACACAAAGCGACCGAATGAAAATCCTCTGGCTAATGAAGTGGACGGTGCAGTCTAGTCTATCACATGCTGGACACTACACTGAGGGAAAGACGCAAAGAACCACTTGACATTGATGTTGGGGAAACCCATAAACCAAACCGTGTGAAAGCCCGCCGGGAAGTGTGAGTCAGCCGCGACATTGCGCCACCGCCAGCAACCACCGAAGACAGTGCGACAAAGATCACAGCGCAGAAACAAGACCTTGCCTGGGACTGCGCCGCGGGCAAGCGTGAAGAAAGTGGCATCGCAGACTCTCCAACGGACGAGTTGGGCCCCGCAGTCACAATGGCTCACAGTGCAAGGTGCATATTCTGCACGGTTCATGGCCAAGATGCCAAGAGGCCGGCCAGGCCAATGAACAGGCTCCACGGCAGCAAAGGGGGAAGGCCGCAAAGTAATCCATTGTGGCGCCTGTGACAAGGTCTGTTGCAAAACCTGTCGTACCACTGTCTCCGAGCACAACTGCGGGTCTTCCCCCGCAGCTTGCAAGAGACGCGAAATCAACGGAATTCGGCCCAAGGAATCCGAAGCATGGTACCCTAAGCAAATCCATCCAAGAGCTCTGGGAGGCAGAGGACGCAAAACAGACTCCACCGTTGGCACAGGAGCCATAGCACTTGCTGTGACTGCGCTACTTTTGGGCCACTTCTGCTGCAAGTTGAAAACACCTCAACGACTGGCAGGAAGCCAAAGCAACCTTGTCACACAAAATGTGATCAGACAGACCAAAAGACACCATGGAGACAGCAAAACCTTCCTCTCTCTTTCTCGCCTGAAAGCATGATCCTTGCATAGCTTGAAACAAGCTAGTGACAAGCAGATTGCGCCCAAAGGCGTCATGTCAATGAATTACAAATTGAAAGATTTGCGCAGAAACAGTTCCTCGTCTTTGCCGCGGCTGATGCACAAGGTCGCACACACATCTAAACTCCAAAAGAAGGTTCCGATGGGAGTGGCCGATGGTCCTCCACTGGGAGCACGAACGCAGAGAGATACGCGGATGGAGATATACATATACAGCAATATGTACACATATGAAAACCTAGACAATATTGAATGTAAATATCCAGATTCATATGTATACATATGTAAATAACACATGTCATTATGGCATATACAATATACTATCAGATAATATTATCTATAAATATAAACTGCCTCTCTCTCTCTCTGTATTGCTCGCCACCTGATAAAATACACCTCTGATGACAAGGACAAGATGAATATATACATATATATAGATATATATAAAAATAAATTTCTCTATGTATACTATATATTTATCTATTTAAATGGATACATATGTATATATAGAGATGCATACATATGTATTCACGCCGCTTCGCGGCTGGCATGCGCCCGCACCGGGATGCGTTTGGAAAATAAGCGCGAAGAATTTGATAGCCATGTAGATCGGACCAAAGAAGGTCAACAAAGAACGAAAAACATGAAAAAACGGCGAAATTGCGGTCATGTACACTGATTTTGCGCAGTGAGAAGCAGAAACCACTGCAAATACCATGCTTTTTGATGGTCAGGTGGCCAAAAACACTGCAATTTACAGTGTTTTTTGAACTAACGTCCAAAACAAGGGGGGGCCCGAGAACCCAAAAGCAAAACGACAGCAAACAAATGAGTAATACTGATAATTGGTTTATTTCTTTTTCGCCTCTTGCCAGCTTCTTTTTAGAAAATGAACATTATGGACGCATTCACTGCAAATTTCATTTTTCCCCACCTGCCAGGTGAGGGTTGTTAGATTTTATCAGAGTTGTTCTCCTCGGCTAGCTGTCCTCCTCGTCCTCGTCCTCCTCGTCCTCCGCCTTCTACTCCTCCTCTGCCTCCTCCTCCAGTTTCTCCTCGCTCATGTCTGCATCAACTTCCACCTCAACTTCCGCCTTGCCAACTCTTCGCCAAGCTCTTTGCCAACTTCCCAGCTCAATGTGCACCGCTGGACCTCAATGTGGGACCAAACCAGCTCAGTGTGCACCGCTGGACCTCAACCTGGGACCTTCCCAGCTCTGCGTGCACCGGTGGACCTCAACCTGGGACCTTCCCAGCTCAGTGTGCACCGCTGGACCTCAACCTGGGACCTTCCCAGCTCTGCGTGCACTGCTGGACCTCAACGGCCAGATAGAATGCCAGAAGATATGCCAGATAGAGTGTTAGAAAATATGTCAAATAGAATGCCAGAAGATATGCCAGAACATATTGCAGAAGATATGCCATGTAGAATGCCAGAAGATATGCCAGAAAATATGCCAGAAGATATGCTAGATAAAATGCCAGAAGATATGTCAGATAGAATGCCAGAAGATTTGCCAGTAACAAAACGTATAAATGTCATGGTGGGGATAACTCGAAGTAAAGTAATTTCAGCTCTGCGCGGAAACATTGCATGACAGTGCGCAATAGTCAAGCAAGCTCATTTGAGCACGGTCATGCGACGGCGGCTGATTTCCAAATCAACCTCTCCTTTCCTTTCCCTTCCTTTCCTTCCTTTCCCGTCCTTTCCCTTCCGTTCCCTTCCTTTTCCGTCCTTTCCCTTCCTTTCCCTTTCTTTCCCTTTCTTTCCCTTCCTTTCCCTTTCTTTCCGTTCCTGTCCCGTCCCAGCAACCAAACAATCTAATCCGCTGGGGGGTTTCCTAAACCGATTTAATCAAATGGGGGTGTGCTTTGAAGTTGCTACGCACGGAGCGGTTCGCTCCCCCCAATTGACCAAATCAGTTAATAATTAATATATTCTATAATATTAATAATGTATAGACAAATATATGTAAGTAAGTATGTGTCGTCCCATGTCATCTTTGACATTTGCTGTCATGGGCATGAATGGGGCCTCTACAAAATACAAAACCAAGCATGCCAAACATCCAACACCACCTCTACCAAATAGATGTCCATCCAATCTACTCCCATCAAAACATGACACAACAATGCCAAAAATGGCCTCTACAAAATCATTGCCGAGCAAAATCGGGTCTTTCAAAATTGTTTTTTTACGATGCTCAATCCTCTATTTTGTAGACAAAGTTGGGGTTTGAACTGGTGACCCTGCACTGGCTCGAGAGGTGTCAGCACCTCATTATTTTGTAGAGAAAATGATCAAAGGGACTACTACTACTACTACTACTACTACTACTACTACTACTACTACTACTACTACTACGACTACGACTACGACTACGACTACGACTACGACTACGACTACGACTACGTCTACGACTACGGCTGCAGGGGCAGGTCCGCGAAGCCTGTCTACGTGCCTGAAATTGGCTGTTACTACAGAACAGGTTCGCATGGTAAAGGTGTCCAAGCTGACCACATGTGCTCCTGGGAGAAGATCCTCCGTTGGCGGTCTTCATCCCCCTGCCAGGCTATGGCTTGCGCACGTGAGCATGCTGCTGCAAAAGGTTGAAGCTCTTTTTGTTATGTATATATATATATATATATCTATCTATCTCTCTCTCTCTATTTATGTATCTATATATATATATCTCTCTCTCTCTCTCTGTCGTTCTCTTGGCTCTATGCGATACAGACTAGATCGACTGCGATCTCAAGCTGTGTGAAGACCAAATAGCTCAGCAAATTGCAAGGCACCCAAGGCCGAGGCCAAAAGAAGATAGCAGACAACCAGAAACAAACATTCAAGAGGTCTGCATCAAAATAGGAAACTGCTCAGGCCAACCGTGCCCCTCTCTTGTGAATGTTGCGGGTGAAAGACACTGCGCAGGCCAGGCGCTACTAAGCACTTTCATCAGCATTTCTGGCTGTAAGCCTGCACCTTGAATGACGAGAAAGG
The DNA here is from genome assembly GCA_947184155.2 of Cladocopium goreaui. Classification (NCBI taxonomy): domain Eukaryota; class Dinophyceae; order Suessiales; family Symbiodiniaceae; genus Cladocopium; species Cladocopium goreaui. The sequence continues at coordinate 30,494 of CAMXCT020006756.1, read as the reverse complement.
TAAAGTGTAGTCTGCTCAGTAAAGGTCCAATGCTAATAAAAGATATGAGACATGATGATGACTCCGCAAACACTTAGCACCAAAGAGTTCTAGCACCGCATGGCCCACGGAAGTTGAATGTCGCTAAAATGCAGCTGCTGCTCCACCCAAGGCGACCCGAGCCTCATCATCACTCACCTGCAAGCGCTACACAACATCGGATGCAGCGTCACTGCACGCGCACTGAGTGCATGTGTAAAATCCGCAGACACATGAACAATTGATTCGTTTGAGCTGCCACACAAATGACGCCTCTGAAACGTCAATGACCCCTTCATAGACATCCTGCAGTCATAAGTGTTGTGTCCCGACAGGGATGAATGCGCATGAATCGATCCGAAGCACTGCTTCTTGAAAGCTTGCTGCATCGGCCTGCTGTGGATGCTGCACCTGACTGAATGACGCAAGGTCCCAAGGGTTCGAAGCAGCCAATCCAAATCACCGAAAATCAGTGCTAGCTGGCCAGGGGGAAGCTGTTAGAAAAAACATGCGGTGGAACTAGCTAGAGCTTGCAAGACTGCAAAGCGCCCCGTATAGGAAGAGGCAGAAGCAACTTGCATCCTCGAAAATCACGCCTGGCGCCTCGCCTCGTGCTTGACCGCGCGAAAGGCAGGGCAAACCTGACAAGGTCAACAAAGGCTTGCCATGGTAACATGCACGGGAAACGAGGAACACTTCTTGCTGGAGTGGTACTATGTCATGGCATCTCTGCGAAGCAAAGTGAAGCACTGTGAGAATACAGCCTGTGACGACTGCAATGAAGGTCCGGGTGAATGTATCGATGAGCGAATGAATGGGTGCAGGACTGAAGCAAGGCAGGAAGGAAGACATGAAGCAAGGACAGAAGGAATGAAGGAATACACCCAATCGGGAAAGTCAGTGCACCGTCTCTTTGAAACACAAATCACCATGGGACGCCGCGCATTCGGGAAGTCAGAGAAGTCAGCGCAATTTAATATACATTAGCATGGGACGCTGTACGCCAGCAATCATCTAATTTGTTGAATGTTCGGTGCTTTTGATGGCTCTAAAATTAGGAATCTCATTGTGGACGCTGCATCTATGCAGTCGTTATTTTAAGTCATTTTGAATGACGATGTTGAAAAACGCAGTGGGACGCAAGTTTCACCAGAACTCAAAGTGAAGCGACCAACCAAAGATACAGGTGCAAGGACGGATACAGTCCAAACAATGGCCGACAAGGCGAGCGTTGGCCGTTGGCCTCAAGCACGCAGGGCTGTTGCCACTCCGATCGCCCGGCCAGTGACGACTGCTGTGTGTGCCCCTTGTGGCGCACGCAACTCGGTAGTGGGAAGGTAAGCAGCAGCAGCAGCAGCAACAGCAGCAACAGGACCAGCAGAACCAGCAGTAGTAGCAGTAGTAGCAGCAGTAGCAGCAGGAGCGACAAGGCAAGACAACGCAAGACAAGGCAAGACAACGCACGTATTTCCGGCGATACTCTGGCGATACCCCGGCGATGCCCTAAGATGGAGAAAAAAACTCGCCACCAATCCCCCTCATCATTTCAACACAATCACATCTCCAAATTTCAAAAGGGCAAAACCCAACACAATCCAATTCCCAATGGAACTGACACATTCGGTAAATTCCAAACATGCAAAAACGCAGGTAAAAGTATCAATAATCAAAACCATGTTTTCCAACCACAAGCTGGACGCCGCACGCATAGACTTCCACAATTCTTTCCCCCCAACTAGACGCAGCAAACTATGTCAACGCCTTGAGTTTCCAAGTGGAGAGTAGGAAGGAATATGAAGGAAGGAAAAATATGGAAGAAGGAAGCAAGATAGGTGGCAAACACGCTGGGGCAAAGCATTGGATGAGTGACTTCAGGAACCGAGCACTGAAGAATGATTCGATGGACTCATGACATGCGTTACCGTGATTGAGAGCAAATTCAGACACGCCGCCTCGTTGCCCAGCGTGTCTGCGCCCTTGTCAAGGAAAATTGATAGGAAAAAAACTTGCTGCAACATGTCCAAAGGCAACTTGAAATAGAGAACAATTCATGGGAAAGAAGCATGAAAACGCATGGCTCACCGCATGAGTTGAGAACAGGATTGAAACAGAAAGCTTGTAGCTTTTCGGTGGCCATGTCCTTGCTGCAACTCTGCTTGGCATGGCCAGAATTTGGATTGCGCAGCATTGCGTGGCGAGAAGGAAGGGTAGCGGAAACGCGTTACTTCCGTCGAAAGCGGCGTCAACAGCCTTCAAACATGTGCTGCCACAGGCGCCTCCTCTGCCAAGGCCTCGGCCTCGTCAAAGGGTGAAAAAGAAAGAATGCCAAACGATGCTTCACCCAAAAAAGTCTGCTAACAACAACGTTGGTCCCACGAAAAAGCGATGACATGACTGCAAGGTGCCTGCTCAGCTGGCGACGATGCAGCCAGTGGAGCCTAGTCAGCAAGAGGGCGTGTCACAACACTTGTGAGATATTGATACAAGGAGCAAATGAGGCACCTCCAGGGCAGATGGCCGACCCCGCACATATATGTACAATGGAAGGTTCCGAGCCCTGCAACATGCGACGCTGCCCGCGGCGCCTCGGGCGCCAAGGCTTCGGCCTCGTCAAGGCTTCAAGAAATCAACGCAAAACGATGCTGCACAAACTTCTTCTTGCAAAAGGATGCTTCACAAACGTCTCCTTGCAACATGTCCTTGTTGCAACTCTGCTTTGCATGGCCAGAAATTGGATTGCGCAGCATTGTGTGGCGAGAACGAAGGGTAGCGGAAGCACAAGGTGTCCTTCCAAAGTGGCTTCCACAGCATGTGCTGCCAGAGGCGCCTCCTCTGCCAAGGTGTCGGCCTCCGGGAAGGTCGAAAAACAAAGAACGCAAAAGGATGCTTCAGACAAAAAAAGTTTGGTTTCAACAACGTAGGTCCCACGCAAAAGCTATGACATGACTGCCAGGTGCCTGCTCATCTGGAAACGGAGGCGCCACTAGAGCCTATAGTCAGGTTGGCACAGGGTGTCTCATGGAGGGGAAAGCCAGAGGGCGTGTCACAACAGTTGTCAGATATCGATACAAGGAGCAACTGAGGCCCCTCTAGATAAGATCAAATGTGGCTGACGCAGCACATGCATTGACAACGTGCATCCTGGCCTGTGGTAGCATAGGACCCCTCGCTCGCCAATGCAACCCCAAGAAGATCGCAGCAGCATTGGCTGCAGCCCAATCCTGTGACAGGACGGTGTAGAAGTAGCTGCTGCAGAGAACACTTTGCAGCAGCATTGCCAGGGACTAGGACATTGCATTCAAAAAATGAACTGGAGCAGCCGTGTCCCTCGCCTCCGCAAACGGCTCCCAAGCAATGCTGGGCGACCGAGGTGGCGGCGGAGCTGCGAGTGACGCAGTCACAGAGGCTTGGTATGTCGCAAGACTTGGAACGCTGTCATCCGAGAAACCTAGTTCTGCCAAACAGGGCTGCATGCTTTCCACCACTGGTCTTTTGCAAAAAAAACAGTTCGGACGACCACCACCTGCCGCAGCAACTGTCTTCACGACCTTTCCCAAACCCAGAGCATTGAGAAGCAAGCATGCCACGCAAGCAAGCAGGTTGGCAAAGTCCTGGGCAGGGGACAGATCGCCCTTGGAGCAATTCCACACTAGGCCACTAGCACCGGAAAAGCGGTGTGGCGGAAGTTGCCAAGAAAGGATTTGTATCATATGACGGGTTGAATGTCAAGTTACCTGATTTTCAAGCCTGTCTGAATGTATTTGAAGTTACTTGTGCTTTTCTGGCTTTTTGGTAGTTCTGCTTTCCGTGTTCTTGTATGTATATGAATTGCTCACTACAGGCCTCCTGTGCCGCATTGTGTGCCATGATTGTTTGTTTGGATTCTTGTTTCATGTTTCGCGCTTTGTTCATGTTGGTTGTTCGTACATCTATCACATTGCTTTGTGATCCCGTCAGATGTGTGAAGATTTACATCAAGAAATAAATGAAGTAAAGGAATCTGCTTTTTCGTCTCTTTAGTAATCTCTTCAGTGACCTTTTCTTTGGATCATGCTTGAGTTTGAAATCTTTGGGTTGGATGTTTTAAGACTGAAGCTTCAGACAGAAGGCCCGCATGGAGAAATTCAATGCATTAAGTCGATTGATATGGTGACATGCACAAAACTCTGATAGGTCGAAAGATGTTTGCTTCGATGAGAACAACGTATATATAACGAAGAACTGTTGTGTATTGTCAGGATGCGAGGTGTGCGTAAAGGAACAAACGACTATTTAGATCTTTAGAGAGTAGGACAAAGAACATAGTCCCACGGATACCTCACAAAAAATGCCAAGAGGTGTCAGAACTGGATGACCCTGGCTTGAAGAGTTCAAGTTGTATCTTCATCGACTTGTCGGGTCAAGCCACTTAGAAATGCTGACTGTAAATTTGGCTTCATTTGCTGGCAAGCATCTTTGTGCCTGTTTCCGACGGCTTGGTTCAGTTGTCGTTTTGTTGCATTTGAAGAGTTGAACTGAAACCATGCCCCTTGTGCGTTGAGCACCACAGAGCAGACGCCATGGTAGAAGGGGGCAGGTGCATCTTCCACTTTTAAGTGTGCATGCAGCGTCCTGGCCGCTGTCGCAGCTTCGGACAACTGCATTGCGAAGATGGTGTCAAGCTCGTCTTTGTCCAGCGCGTTTTTGGAACGCAAGTTTCCCAGCATGCGTTCGAAACGCTGGGTGGCTCGCATCGCAGGTGCTGGTGCAGCCACTGGTGCAGCCACAGAAGGCTGGGCCTGCGAGCTGTCGGGTGCCTTGGCTGTGACACAAAGATGCACATGTATTGCAAGACGGCCGGAAACTAGTCCGCGACCGAAGCACCTCGTCTGGAAGAGTATGTGCTGGGTGTGCGAAATCCAAGACGTTCCAGCATTTGTCCATCTCTTCTGCAATCCAATAAGCAAACTTGATGGCATTGTTTGACACAGCCAAGGGTGGATCGAACTGGTCTCCCCACCTGCCTGCATGACAATTTATCCAGCAGCAGCAAGTCCCAAACGGAGTATTCAAATATTGGTGACAGGGATATGTGTGAGAAATGCAGAAAAGAAATGAGGCACCAGCTTGTAACATAACAGATGGCAGATATGGTGTGAAAATTTGTGCAACAGTTGTGGTCACTTGAAGACGGTCTAATGCAAGACGACCTTGTGGCAGCAACAAATCACCCTCCAGTCACAAAGAAAAACAATGCAAGCTGCAGGACGCATGCGCTGTCACACTCAAGCTCCAACAGCCTGCAATGTCGAAGCCGTCGTGCTCTTTGACGTGCAAAAACAACTTGCTGATCTCGGAGAGCATGTGCACGCCCCAAGCCAATCGATTGTATTTTGTGCGGAGTTTGCCATGCTTCTTGCTCGTTTCATGTTCCCCCCGTCGGCAATACGTTTCTCTTTGCAGTTCCATGTGCGCCTCGGAGGCGGAAAACAGCAGGCAACAGCACAGAGAGAAACCCAGGCACAGCAAGAATAAACGCATATATGTAAACCTATCTAATATGCAAGGCAAAGATAGAAAGCAGGCACATATGACGAAGTCCGGGGGACATCGAAAGTTTGTGCCACAGTCGCCTCTGCGCCATCGCGCGGATCGGGGACAAATTCCCGACCTGCCAAGTTCACAGGACAAGCTGAATCCGAGAAAGAATTTTGTATACCGCATGCCCATGTCAAATCACACTTCTACACTGTGTGGCGCAGACTTGCAAGCATGGAACAGGAAATGCCGTCACGGACACCAATTCCGCAGGCCCTAGAAAAGGAAGCCTTCAGCATGTTTCAAAGAGTTGGCGAAGACTGGGTACAGCAGATGCGCGAGAAAGTCACCGGGCTGGTGCGAGGGGACACAGAGATCGCGGCAAGCCGCTTTGATCTCTGCTAGAGTCTGGAACCGAGGATGCGGAACACAGACAGTCAGACGCCCGCGGAGCCCAAAGGCATCCTGAGCATTGTGTTAGCAAATGCTATGGGCACATGCACAGCAAGAATATGTCGGCTCTCTGATCTGTGCCCTATGGAAAGGAAGCAGGACGAGACACAGCAGGAACAAACTTGTCGCGAACAACAGCGAAACGATGGCTGAGGGAAAAGGTGTCCTTGCGTGTGGCGTCAAACACCTCCGGAACGTGACCGGCAGCCAAGATGGAATACCAGGCCCGCTCGATGGTGAAGGCGCGGGTCTTTTCCATCACCGGCCGGTGCCAAGGACTCGAATCCCACAACTTGCCTGCAGCGCCTTTATCCACGCAGTTCTCCGCCTGCAGCGAGTGGACAGGCGATGAAGCCGGGCCGTAGACGCCCATGCACACAGACATCCCGCGCAGTGACTGCACTAAGGAGCCAGCCGCGAACCAGTGGAAGACCTGCTCCACCTCAGGCTCCACAGAGATGGCGGCGCCTCTGTTCTGAGCCTGGCTCATTTGGAGGCCTGGCACACAACAGAACAGGAGAACACAGATTGGAAACTTGTTGCGGCTGCCTCGCCTGTGGCAGCCAACGACCCACCGCCGGCGAGACACTGTCGGCGGGGGGGTTCCTCATAGTCTGCGTCCATGCCAGCAGCTTCCTGTTGCTGAGCCCTCCTCTTCGCCATCTCTTTCTCGGCAGTGTGCCGCCGTGTCATTATCGTAGACAAGGCAGTCGCCACTGTCAGAATGAGACCGGAGGAGTTCACGGACCCAGGATGCAGCAGAACTGCCCAAATGGAATTCGGCAAGACAATCGATGGAGCGATGACAAAACGGTCCTGCGTCAAGTCGGAACCATGTCCATGAAAAAAACAAAAGTGACATACTGTTGTTACGGTGATGTTGGCATCAGTGCCACCACCAGTCCAAAGGTGCCAAGGCAGCAACCATGACGACCATGGCAAGAACCACGGGCCTAGAAGCAGCTTTTCTATCGCCGCAACGGCCACAAGCAGAATAGGAAACGAAATATTAGTTTCAAAGCATGGCATCCACAGGGATGCGTTGAACATGGATGGAGGAGCAGCCGCAACTGAGCACAGCGCGGCCATGTGAGAGACAAAGACTTGGCCACTGGCAGTGCTACCGCCATGATTTCAGGCGCCATGGCTACTGCCTTTGCCTCGTCCAAATCGTTGCAGGCGCGAAAGGCCTGCAAGACGTCCTCATCGCTGGGCTGCTCCTTCTTCACAGAGCGTGTCATGGCAGGAAGCAGACAGTTGCTCGATTGGGAGAAAAAGCGCTGGAGGTCAGGAACAGCTGCAAACATCTAAATCTTGTTCTGGCAGGAAAAAGCTGATGTCTGATTGTCTCGTCAATATGCTCAAGTTCTGCTATCGGCACATGCCACATGCAATCAAGGCCGCAAGTGGCAAATCAATGGCTCGACCAGACAAAATGTGCCAAGTACGGGAAAGCATCTGGGGCCCCAGGCCTGTCGCCATGGCCTGGTCACGACAGAGGCTTGCGCGGGCGCGCGGTGAAAGAGCGATCTCGGTGGCGCAGGCGACTGCCGGAAAGGAGGAGCAGGCACATAAAATTGAATGCGTCGCCCGATGAAATGAATATATAATGTGACCCGGTTTGCCTCCATAAAACGCTTTTTCAAGAATGTGCACAAAGTGGTGCCACCCAAAACCCCATTAACGATATCTATATCACCTACAAATCATCGTCATGAGATTGATAAAGTAATGCCAGGTACGGAAAAACGACTGGAGCCCCAGGCCTGTCGCCATGGCCTGGTCACCACAGAGTCTGAATGGTCACTTGCGTACGGAGCCAGTGACTCAGGTATAAGTCAACCCACAATGTAGTCAGTATGTAAGAGGTATGTGGTGTAAGAAGAAGAAATCGTAGTGATAGCCGGGTATGGTGATTTCTATACATGGGAGATGACCAAAATGAATAGCTTATAACGGACAGGTCCGTCACGATATAATGTAATAGATGAATGAGGGGTACCCCTATGTCAGGAAAATCTGGTGACACCTGATGCACACTGGTTGAAGACATCCCTACTGCTTATGGGGGGGGGCGTCAGCTAATTGTAACTGACATTTTTGGGCATATGCTACCTCAAAAATGTAACTTACATGTTTCAGGTGGGCCTCAAAAATGTAACTTACATTTTTGAGGTGCTCTCCAGGAAGTTGGAAACCTGTGAAAACTGTAAGTTACAATTTTGAGGCCCATGTTCCTGTGCAACATTGGTAGCTCATTTCATCTCATTGCCACCATTGGTCTCATTTGATAGGATTGAATGTTCCTGCACTGTCCCCCAACATTGCTGCAAGATCCCAAAACCCCATAAGAAAGACACCTCAGCAATGCCAAATTACAGTTTGTGGGTGTATCCCGGGAACAGTAATTATAATGGAATCTTATGATGTGTCTGTCATGTGTCATTTTTCCCCATGCAAAGGTTGGCTAGAGGGTCCCACACTGACCAGAGATAGTGAAACACTAGGCTGTTCACACCTGGGGACCCCCAAGTAACAATTAAAATTGTTCCCGTGCACAATTTGTTTATGATGACTGATGATTTGGTGAGACCTGACGAAGCTACATAATGCCAGTGGAATATTATGGAATCGAATTTGATCAGCTGACCACACATAATGAAAAGGGAAACCCGAAGCTTCTCACATCTTTCGGGGTGCGGACGGGGGAGGGGGGGGAGGACTGGAGGGGATTCATAAATGGAACTTAGCACCTCGTCGGTTCTTATTTGCATTTTAGTAACCCCGCTGCCTGGGGATCAACAATTGTTACTATTCACCTGCCAGGTTCCAACTTACATTTTCTCCAACCCCTGACCCCCTACCCCCCGTCTGGTTTGCATGGCTCAAGGGTGGGTTAGTTCAAGTTTTACCCGCTAGGGGGGGGGTACCTCCAAAGTTGTAAGGTACATTTTTGACACCCCCCCCCCCAAGAAAACCATGGTTTCGAGTCTCGAGGGTAGGGATTTGAAAACCTGATGGAAAGTCGGTGACAACCTGGTGAAAACTTGGTGCGAACTCGGTGACAACTTGGCGAAAGCCTGGTGAAAAGCCGGTGAAAAAACCTGTTGCAAATTGTTTGAAAACCTGGCAAAACCTAGGTGAAAACCAGTTGAGAAAACCTGGTGACAACTTGTTGAAAAACCGGGTGAAGAGCTGGTGAAAACTTGATTACAACTGGTGAAAGCCATCCCCCTGACCGCGAACAAGAACGGGAAGAACAAGAAGAAGAAGAAGAAGAAGAGACCAGAAGAAAGAAGCACAACAACAACAACGAAGACAACAACAACAACAACAACAACAACACCGAAGACAAGAACAACAACGAAGACGGCAACAACAACGAAGACGACAACAACAACAACAAGAAGAAGAACAAGAACAACAACAACAACAAGAAGAAGAAGAAGAACAAGAACAACAACAACAACAAGAACAACAAGAACAACAACAAGAAGAAGAACAAGAACAATAACAAGAACAACGACAACAACAACGACAACAACAACAACACCAGCAACAACAACAACAACGACAACAACGACAACAGCAACAACAACAAGAACAACAACAACAACAACAACAACAACAACACCAACAACAACAAGAACAAGAACAACAAGAACAAGAACAACAACACCAACAACAACAACAACAACAACAACAACAACCAACAACAACAACAACAACAACAACAACAACAACAACAACAACAACAACAACAACAACAACAACGACAACAACAACGACAACAACAACGACAACAACAACGAAGACGACAACAACAACAACAACAACAACAACCACAACCACAACCACAACAACAACAACAACAACAGCAACAGCAACAGCAACAGCAACAACAACAACAACAGCAACAGCAACAGCAACAGCAACAACAAAAACAACAGGCACCCCGAAAGCATCTATTGCAATGGGGCTTCCGTGAAAGAGGTCATCCAGCTAGTGGGGTACCCCCATGACTCTGAACCCCCATATTGATACATGATGGAACGTCAGAAGGTGCCAATGTCGCATCCTGCTGATCCACACACATCGACAAGATCGAAAAACCGGGATCTTCAGATTGACATATATCATATAGTACTGACGTCCCCATAACAGATGACGGGCTCAACCCCCACTAATGTCCAGGAAACTCGACCCGGCTCGTTTAGGCTCCTATCTCCCGAGCCAGGCGACTCCCGGTGTAAGGTCGCCACTTTGAGATGCAGGGAAACGCAATCGTGCATATGTTGTCTGGGTATGGCTCAAACGGGGCGAGAAGCGAAGCACCTCTCTCTAGACAGAGGCGATAAGTCAGTATTGGATCCATTGCTTGCAAGGAGTTCGTGACTGTTGAGCCATGTGGGGGTGCCCTAAAATATGGGTACCCCTGGTCATCTTCCATTTTAGATTGGGATTTTCTCTCAAATCAACTATCGAGCGAGCTGGGATAGTCCCATGGCTATGGAAACCCCCGTTTCTGTTTGGGCACCAGCACCTTCCAGGCTTGTGGCGGACCGCAGGTCAGAGCAGGCAGTGACGCCAGGAAGGCTCGGGATTCGGCGGCAGCGGGCATGAGGTGCTGCAAGCCTCCCTGCAAATTCAGTGCAGCAATCCCAGCCGCGCGCAACAGCAACCTGCGCCGAAAGGGGCGCAGCAATCGCCAGATTCCAAGGAAACTAGGGGGAAGGCTCCCTTAGGTAAGTTGGCTCTAGAAGTAGCTCAGATACTGACGTTCAGAGTGGACACTTGAATTTCTGTGGTCTGTAGTTGTGTCACTTCTGTCTGTACTTAGAGGAAAAAACATACAACAAACATCTCTGGACTTCGCGCAAGCCACGTCGCAATCAGGCTGTCATTGCCGCGACGGCAGAGACAAGCCACCAGGGAATGACCGGCAGCGCCGGGTTTCTTCGACGTCTTGTCCTGGGGTCAGAGTTCAACGGATCCCTGAAAGGTCCAGCGTCCAAGAAAGTTTGGATGATGAGAATCCCGTCTATATCATAGTGTTTGTATGTATATATAATATGTATATATATATATATATATGCATAGATCGAAAAACTGGGATCATCAGAGTGAAATTGGTCCTGAATCCTACGCAAGATATATATCATATAGTACTAATGTCCTCAGAACAAATGACGGGCTCAACCCCCTCGAAAGTCCATGAAACTCGCCCCGGCTCGTGTAGGCGAACCGCTTGTATGCTTGATTCGGCCCCCCTTCTTACCTTCTCTCATTCCTTCTCGTCAGGAGCAACGTTTATTTGAGTTCACCTTACTCATCTTTTTTTTTTGATATTTGTCAAGATGCATGGAGACTAGCTTCGACGTGCGTCTTTCTTGGTACGTACTGCGGGGCTTCTTGCTTGGTACGCATTGTACCCCGCCTACCCGCTTGTATGTTCTACCCGGCGCCCCTTGCTACCTACTCCTATTCCTTTTGCTTTTTCCATCAGCTTCAAGGATTTGTTTTCCTATGTGCTTCTTTCTTGGTGCTTCTTGCTTGCTACGCATTGCGGGGGGAGGCGCTGCGCCCTCCCCCCTGCACCCCCCACCCGCTTGTATTTCTAACCGACGCCCCTTGCGACCTACTCCTATTCCTTTGGCTTTTTCCATCATCATCATCAACGATGTGGGTGTTGCTTGCTTCGTACGTCTGTCATGCTACGCATTGCAGGGGGGAGGGCACAGTTCGACCGGCTTTCATGTTGTAACCGGCGCCGCTTGATACCTACTCCTATTCCTTTGGCTTTGTCCATCAGCATCAATGATTTGGGTTCCTATGTGCTTCTTTATTGTTCCGCATCCCTGGCCCCTGCACCCTCCCACTCGCTCATATTTCGCAAGCGACGCCCCTTGCTACCTACTCCTATTCCTTTTGCTTTGTCCATCAGCATCAATGATTTGGGTTCCTATGTGCTTCTTTATTGTTCCGCATCCCTGGCCCCTGCACCCTCCCACTCGCTCATATTTCGTAAGCGACGCCCCTTGCTACCTACTCCTATTCCTTTTGCTTTGTCCAGCAGCATCAATGATTTGGGTTCCTATGTGCTCCTTTGTTTTTCCGCATCCCTGGCCCCTGCACCCGCCTACTCGCTTATATTTCGTAAGCGACGCCCCTTGCTACCTACTCCTATTCCTTCTGCTTTTTCCATCAGCAGCAACGATTTGGGTTCCTTTTTTTTTTCCTTGGTTCGCACGGCAGCATTTTGGAACCGGCGCCTCTTGCTCCCTACTCCTATTCCCTTTCCTTGTTCCATCAACATTAGTGATTTGGGTTCCTATGTGCTTCGTTCTTTGTGCTTTTTTCTTGGTACGGCAGCCCTCCCCCCTGCAACCCCCCTACCCGCTTGTATGTTTGATTCGGTTCCCCTTCTTAGCTTCTCTCAGTCCGTTTTGTCATGAGCATCGTGTATTTGAGTTCATCTTACTCAGCTTATTGTTCTTGATCTTTATAAATATGCATGGAGAGTAGCTTCGACGTGCTTCTTTCTTGGTACGCACTGCGCCCCTGCACCCCCCCACCCGCGTGTATGTGCTACCCGGCGCCCCTTGCTACGTACTCCTATACCTTTTGCTGTTTCCATCAGCTTCAAGGCTTTGTTGTCCTCTGTGCTTCTTTCTTCGTACTTCTGTCTTGCTACGCATTGCGGGGGGAGGGGCTGCGCCTCTTGCTCCCTACTCCTATTCCCTTTCCTTTTTCCATCAACAGTAGTGATGTGGGTTCCTATGTGCTTCTTTCTTTGTGTTTTTTTCTTGGTACCGCAGCCCTCCCCCCTGCAACCCCCCACCCGCTTTTATGTTTGATTCGGTTCCCCTTCTTAGCTTCTCTCAGTCCGTTTTGTCATGAGCATCGTGTATGTCAGCATCTTACCAACATGAGGTGTGATCCGTTGATCAAGTAGGATGACTAGCATAGATGACAACTGTAGACGATGACTGCAGAGAGACTAGAAAGATGACAAGTATAGAGCCCCAAATAGTCATATGCGAGTTTGTACTATTGAATAGGAACAACTGAATATGGCGACAATCGCATCCCAGTGAACATCTATGACAATCACGGGACTGCACTGGCGTCATAGGAACCGTATGGCTAGCGTATGCCTGTTTGATTGCAGTGTCACATGGTCATCTTTTTCGGAACGGATGAAAATAATTGGCTGTTGTTTTTTGGGGTGAATCATGGTTCGAACTGTGGAGAATGCTGAAGTCATGGTGATATTCTCACTGTAGCATATCATTTTTTGTACGTTGGGGATATCTCCATCCTAGTCAGCACCCATCTCTACCTGCGATTTTCCATGACCCAGAGCATGTATTTGGCAGTACTCCCATGCATGGAAAGCGGCAGCATCCGTGAGTGGAGCTCGATTGGGGATATACCTTGGAACGCCGATCACCATAATGGGTGGTATGGACTATGAAAACGCTCTCTCCTTGTCAAATAGTCATATACCAGTTTATACCATTGAAGAAGAATAACTGAATATGGCGACAATCGCGTTCCAGTGAACATGTATGAAAATCACGGCACTGCACTGGCATGTCATAGCTACCTTAGGGCTATTGTATGCCTCAGTGATTGAAGTTTAACATGTTCGTCCATGTCTAAACCGATGAAAATAATTGGCTGTTTGTTTCGAGGAAGTCACGGTTGGAAATGCGGAGAATGGTGACATCACGGTGATAGTCTCACTGTAGCAGATCACTTTGTGCGTTGGGGATATCCTCATCCTGGTCATCAGGCATCTCTAGGTAGGATTTTCCATGACATAGACCATCCTAGTCAGCATCCATCGCTAGATGGGAGTTTCCATGACCCAGACCATGTATTTTGGGGTACCCCCATGTATGGAAAGCCCCATATTGTTGACGACGCAGACACGAAAGGTTAGTTGCAACAGGGCCTCGCTGGTTGCGCCTGCGTTGCGGTGAGCCATTGCCACGCAGCCGCCATCGCAGGCGAGCGCGCCAGCAACACCGCGAGACGCGAAGTATGTTGATAACTAGGGAAAGGTGTCCGAGTATATGGACTTATTCCTTTTTGAAACCGCAACCGTGCTTGCACGCGCGCACAAATTAAACCTCGCCAAATAAATTCCGATACAAATAAAAACATCCGCAAACGACAAGTCATACAAAACATCGTGAATGGATTTCACTGCTCACACCTTTTTCTAACCAACGCAGTTGGGGATCATTCGGTGTGCCCGTGCTCTTAGGCTTAGGGCTAGGCTATAAACATAGAACCGAAGGAAAAGGGTGGGAAAACTGGAAACAGTTTGGGTGGGTCATCTACGCGTACAAATACACGAATGGTCCCACCACAACCCTCCCTTAAACCAAAATGGTTCTCATGCAATATACAGATCAATGTGTTTCACACAGAGGTTGAAGATGGAGTACTGTAAAACATCGACATGTTAAACAAACAGTACAACCGTGGACAACTGAAACAGAACAAAGAGTTCAGAGAAAACCTCAAAAAGTTTTCAGGTTGTTTTGGCAAAGTATTTAAACGCGTGTGTTCAACAAACACCAGTTGCTAATTTTGGATCACCCAAAATTTTTCTTTTAGGAATAAGGTTTGTATCCTCCTAAAGGAGGAGTCCCAACTTATTCCTTTTTGAAACCGCAACCGTGCTTGCACGCGCGCACAAATTAAACCTCGCCAAATAAATTCCGATACAAATAGAAACATCCGCGAACGACAAGTCATACAAAACATCGTGAATGGATTTCACTGCTCACACCTTTTTCTAACCAACGCAGTTGGGGATCATTCGGTGTGCCCGTGCTCTCCCCTTTTTGAAGATGCACCCGAAACTCCAAAGAGATTCTCTAGGATGACCTCCCAGTCTATCTCGATTTGTTTCGACCCCAACTGCTCCACCTCTTCACAGTCCAATCTGCTTGGACCATCAGAAATGTCAGAGTGTCAGGGTACCCTTGCGTACCAAGACTTTGTTTTGAAATGACTTTCAAGCTGCATAGCACATCCAACGATGCGTTGGTCAAGTTCGGTGCTGCCATACCCTTTGCACAACGCCGCCCTTGCTGCGTCGTTGTCCAGGTAACACACCAAGTGGGTGGAATGCACCCTTTCCCCCAAACATGGAGGGCTATGTTAAATTGGTAACAGTTTCAGCTCATATATGGGGTTTGCAGAACACGCCAACGCCTCTCGCATGAAGTCAGTTGGTACCTCTGAAGAGAAGTGCTGAGTGCAACGTCCAGAGGGCCCTACCAAAACGCCCCCCACACTGCCGATGCGAGAGGAATCGCCCTCGCATGCCCCATCTGTAAAAATGAAAAAAGTATCCAAGGAAACAGGGCCAATATCTATGGCCCGAGCTTCAGAAACACGTTGAATAAGGTAGGCCCCGGCCTGCATTTCTTTGTCCTTCAAAGGCACCTGTTTTTGTCTTTTTAAAGACAACTCACCAAGCACTTTCAAACTGTATTGGGCTACCCTTCCAAAAGCGTACCCTTCAAACCGTTGCATGCGACCTCTCAAACGTTCGGCCTGCTTAGGCTCTATTGTTTTCTTGTCCAACACTTCTTGCAACGCTGTTTTCAGCTCGGCTCTGCGTTCTTCAGTGTGTCTTACGCAGAAACCCTTAGCTGTATTGCCAAGCGTCACATGCAGTCCCAACGTACGTACGGAAACATCAAAAGGTACAGCTTTGGTTCCATCACGGTCGCTTTTGGTCAGCGTCCCACACTGCCAACCTCGAAACATTTCTAGTCTCCAAGCTTACCCCAAACTGCTTGTAGGCACTGCGCAGGTCGTATGTCCGGCTGACCGTTTCATCATCCAAAGTGGTGCCATGGGCAGTGCATATCCAGCTGAGGTATGCTGCTAATTGGTCAATGGCGTGAACCCGAAGTTTCTCCTTTGTTCCATAGGCCTTGTCGTAGTCACCCACTGAACAATCGTCGATGACTCTGACCTTCTCTTTCTGCTGTAGGCCAAAACGTTTTGCCATCACCACGTCACCAGTATCACTGGTCACGTCACGCCAAACCTAGTTGTTGTCAAGTTCTTCCAAAGTTTTGTCCCAGGTTTTTCGAGAAAGTTCGTCATCCGACGTGCCCACTACCTGACTGTATATCATGTTGTTCACGCCTTTGGCCATGTTCTTCACCATGTCAAGTGTATACTCTGGCCTCTTTGTTTCTCTCGGAAAAACATTTGACTCTGTCATCCAACCATGCAAAGTAAAGCCCTGAGTGATCTCATCAAAGAGTTTTGGGTCCGGGTATTGCAGGTCCTCAAGTGTTTTGTGTCCGGGTATTGCAGGTCCTCAAGTACTTCTTTCAAAAGTAGAAGTCTTTTGCCCTTAAGCAAATGACGCAAGTGTTCAGGCATGCTCTCATGAAGCTGTTTCTCATCGCTCGCTAACTCCTTTGCCCTGTTACTCCACTTCCACAAAAAACTTGCACGCTCAAGATTTCATATGTAGAGTGCTCTGTCATGGTCATTGTTTTCACTTGCATCGACCCGAAAATGTAGAGTGCTCTGTCATGCATGAAATATGACATTTGATGTCATTGTTTTCACTTGCATCGACCCGAAAAATACCCTTGTACAACTGTCGATGCACACTCTTTGTTCCCTTGGGAAGATTGTGCAAAAATTGCTGTTCAGAAAAATTCATGTTTGTGACTGCCGCCCCTTTGTCGTAGAAGCCATATTCAGAGACCAGTGGTTTGAATTCGCATCCCTGTGGCAACATATCCAGTAAAAACCTGTGCTGAGACGAAGGCGCCTGTTCATCTGCTGCGCCAGGTTTTGTATCTCCGTGGCACCAAGCTCTAGTGCCTTGAGTTTTGCAATTGTTGCCAAACGTTCGCACAACAAAATGGGGTAGGCAGCTTCCAAATGAGTTGGAAACACCACAGACCATCGATAATTTCAGCATTCTACTTCTGGTGGTAGTGCGAGTCATCGCATTGGGCAGCAAGGCTTGTGAACCAGTCCACATTGGACCACCAGGATGTGGCCTTTTTCCGCATGCCACCATGGCAGCAGTTGTCAAAAATTGTATTGTATCCGCCTATTTCCAAAAGAAAAGCTTCTACCATGGGAACTTTCCAGAAAAGAGAATTCTTGGGATTCTCCAGCGACACAGCAATGCCCAACTGTTTGCACAAACGCATGAGCTCACAGGTGCTTTCATATGTAATGTTTGCGCACTCAGCCTTAGTTTTGTCCAGACCAGAAAGATGCCCATTGGCTTGCTTTCACTACGCAAGGTTTGCGGCACTTTGATGCCCATTTTGCCAGCTTTGGTAGAGGTCTGCCTCTTGCTCTTGAAGCTGTTCCGCAGGAGGGTGCAAAATGCGCCCCTAAAATGACGTGGGAGTGCTTGCTGATGAAGTCAGACAACGCCGCGACTTGGTCGGACTCGTTTAGGTCGTACGCCGCAATGTGCACAGATTGTGCCCGCTGTGAATCTTTGTCATGGCCATTGCACTCATCCCCACATCGCATTGCTCTCGACAGGCGTGCCGTGCCTGCGAAGATGTCCAAAACCATGACTTCATCAAGTCGGAAACCATCCAAACGTTTTTCCGCTTGAGGGACATCACAGTGAAAATCTCTCCCATTAGGGACATCTTTTGAAGTGAAAACGGGTTCGTGTTGAACCACAGGTTTGGCAGCAACTTCGCAATCGTCTTGATTGTCATTGTTCACTTGTTGCTGCTCCTCATGCTTGCGACTGCTTTCATCGCGACGGTGAAATTCACGAGGTGAAAATTTATTGCAACGCTTTCCCTTGCCCTTAAGTCAGGATTTCTTCACTCTGCACGTCACCAAGCTGTGATTGTTGCGTTTGCACTTGATACAAACATGCATGCCTTTCTTGCATCTGCCATCCTTTGTTTCCTCTTGACAACCTCTGCTTGGATTGAAAGCCCAACAGATAGGAGTACCCTTGTCATCAAACTGGCCAAAACCTTTGAGCTCATCAGGGCAATTTGCACGAGCTTTGGCAGAAGCGCGCGCTTTCTTGCTCGGCTGTATGGGTTTTGGCACTGATGGCTTGGGGGCCCCTTCGTCCACATGTGAGCTTGACGCAGCTTTGGCTGAAGCACTGGGAAGACTTGAAGAGGAAGCAGGTGTAAGTTGATGCGAGCATCGTGCATCAGCTGTGTCATCAACAAATCCAAAGGCAACTCTCCCTTGGGTCCAACATTGAAAGGCCCTGTGCGCTCTTGCGACATCAAAGTAAAAAGTTCTTTGTCTGCTCGTAGGAGTTGCTCCATAGTCACCCTAGCATAGCCACTTGGTGACTCACGCGTCAACTGCATGAGTAGCGCTTGTACCCACTTGTCATGGATGTCATTCGATATGAGTTTGCACTGATCAAAAGCTAATCCACGCCTCTGCAAAGCCCATTGCATCAGAAGCTCGTTCGAAGTATCGGCCCTGATCTTGGGCTCGCCAGCTGCAAGCTTCAGCGTCTGCTGCTCCACAGTCAAAGTGGTGGATTTTTCTTTGCGGCTTTGACGCACCTCGGAGTCTCTCTTGGTGAACTTACTCGGCGGCACCCAAACAATTGAACCACTGTCATGGATGCCTGCGATCAAATCAATCAAGGCATAAGAGGGCTGCATTTCTCCCTTGATTGTAAGGCCCTTCAAGCGAGCCTGTTGCTCCTGCAACCTTGCCACCTTTTCCACGGGTGGTAGTTTCCTTGACCCTTCCACCCCAGCGTCCGTGGTCACGTTTGTTTTCAAATGCGCCACCACCATTGTAACTGCTTCGAAGTGCAACCTCCTCAGCAAGGACATCATTGTAATAGAAGGTTCGATTCCCCCGTTCAAATCAGTTGCAAACGTTTTGAAACTTCCTTCACTCGCCGGCATCTGAGGTGTGCCGATTGCGAATGCCATGCGCATAAACGTTGTAAGCTCATCATGAACGCAAATGTTCAAGAGCTCTCGGCTTTTGTCAATGGCATTGCAGCGACTTGCAAAGGCAGCTTCAGAATCTACCAAGGCCATAGCTTTGGTTCTGACTGAAGTCCAACTACAAGTGTCAAAAATTCTGCATGCCCCTGACGTGAAAAAGATACTGCATCTGAAAAATTGTATCATGGAATTTTGCACTGCAACATCTGCCTGGTTGGCCATGTTCATGCAAACATTCCCTCATGATGCCTGTGAAATGAAAGTGAGTTTGAACTTGCAAAAACGTGTCACGCACCTTTGGCCCACTGAGAGCTCACGCGCCAACATCCTTGATCCTCTCTCTCGTCGTTGTGCAAAGCTGAATCATTGCCAACCGACAAGTCTGAGTTTCAAGTGGTACTAAAATTCAATTGGCCGAAATTTCAAATGAAAACTTGAGTGAGAGTCACGACATCACCTTGACCTGATACCTGTCGAAAAATCATCGCAAAGGGAACCTGCACCTGTTGCCGAGTATGCACACTCCATGCAACAACGACATGTGATGAAAAACGAAAGCCACCTCACCGTTTTGCCACTCAGTCTCAGTCTAGCTTTGCACAAAAGCACTGGCGACACTTAGGTGTATCAAACGCATGACGCCCTTCAGCAGTTTGTTGTGCGTCCACACAAAAAGACTCGTCCGTTTTCAGACTTCATCAAATGCAATGTCTTTAACTTTGCATGTTGGTGCAAATAGGTTCCATCTGGCGCCTGGATGTCCTTGAAAGACACTTTGGGCCTGACCGTCGTGTCGATGTCACTCTCCGTTTCGCTGCCTGTCGTCGCATGGTCGCTGGCTGAAACTTCATCAAAGTCAGCAACCGCTTCATTGCCATCTGCTTTTCCAGCGGTCTCAACAACTGGTGGCAACGGTGAAACAACCTCAAAACTGTCAATCACGTTTTCTGTTGCATTCTGGTGCAGGTCACTGCCTAAACTCTGAGCTATTCTGAGTCGGCCACTTCTGGTGTCATCCGGGTTAAAAACCTTTTCCCTCACTTCCCTCTGTCAAACTCAAAGGCGAGTCCACATCTTCGATGAGCATCTCACCATGCTGTGCGTCGCTCCACCGTGATCGAGCATATGCACAAAAGACAGCATGCCACAAAAACTCGATTCCACAGTTCATCATCATTGAATAAAATGTGGTGCAAAGTTTCAAGTTGTTTGACAGTCAATGGGTCTGCTTGCCTCACACTATGGTTTAAGTCTAAGGCTGCCACACCCTGACATCGTCTGCTGCATGTAGTGTCGTCGAATGCCACAACACCCAAAACATGATGACAGAATGTGAAAGCTTCTATGTAACCCTTCAACCTTGAACTTGGAGAACCATTGCCGCGTTCAACACACAAGAACTCATAGATGTCCGGCTCTCCACAAGGAAATTGTCGTCCCCTATCAATAAAGTAATTGGTCATCTTTGACATGCTCCTGCACCGTTTAAAAATAGTCGATGGGGCCTTGTTGTAAAAGATGTTAACCAAAACTTGTGCCTGTTCCTTGAAGCCTTCTCTACCAAAATCTGCGAAACCACCTGGACGTCTGTTGACCACGTGCCCAGCATTGAATGCCACCTGAATATGGCTGTTTGCCAGTCTGCTTCACGCTTGTCCTTCTAGTTCATGATGCTAGCATCCCTGACATGGTCCATGAACGTTGCATTCAGTTTTGCAGCTTTCGGTTTGCGTTCAACTTGTTGTTCGAAGACTTCATGAACATCTCCATGAACAGGATCAACAGGACGTTTGAAGTGGTTGTCAAAAGAACTGAGAAAGGTCTTGTTAGGATCGAAAAAGTCGTTCCAAAAACCAGACTCCCAGAAATGTTGAATTCCTTGTGGCTCCAACCTGGATCTGCATGGCTGAAAGTATTATCAGCTGAATAACCATCTGTCACGCTGACATCATGTGCACTTTCTGTAATGGGCAAAACCTGAAGAAAATCTGCATCTGAAGCCGAACTACCAGATCTTACAGAAGCGCCTGCGAACAAATTGTTCCTAGAACCAGCACCTTCTGCAATTGCAATTTCATCTTGCAATGATTCCCAATGTAATACTTCAAGTTCTGCATTCTCAGCTGCAGCCTGTTCTCTGAGTGCAAAGCTGTCATTGCCATCAGGCACATCAGCGTCCACAGAAACGTCTGTAGCAAGGACAGTCATCTCAAACGATAACCCCACCCTGCTCATCTACGCGTACAAATACACGAATGGTCCCACCACAACCCTCCCTTAAACCAAATACACGAATGGTCCCACCACAACCCTCCCTTAAACCAAAATGGTTCTCATGCAATATACAGATCAATGTGTTTCACACAGAGGTTGAAGATGGAGTACTGTAAAACATCGACATGTTAAACAAACAGTACAACCGTGGACAACTGAAACAGAACAAAGAGTTCAGAGAAAACCTCAAAAAGTTTTCAGGTTGTTTTGGCAAAGTATTTAAACGCGTGTGTTCAACAAACACCAGTTGCTAATTTTGGATCACCCAAAATTTTTCTTTTAGGAATAAGGTTTGTATCCTCCTAAAGGAGGAGTCCCAACGAAATATATAGGCTGTTGGTGGGAAACACCTGCATGCAATGTGCCTGGCAGTGTGGCAGTGTGTCACTCTTGGTTCTGGCGTTTGTACTTGCATGTTGTCCTGCATAGCTATATGCAGATAAAGAAATCAATAGGCATGACGAGAGAGATGTGTATATATATATATGTATATAGACTAGTAGTATATGTAAGTAGTACGATAAACAGCACCGTGACGTGAAGTAAATATTGCACATGTCATTGCTATTCTCGATTCTCCAATGTTGTCCGTGCTATGAGTCTTCGAAGTCGTCGAACTCCCGCTCTGGCGAAAAACTGCGAGTGACACTGATGGCTGCACATGTTCAATCTACGCTTGGTGTGGTCATCGCATACCCTTGTGGAAGGAGAGGCCAAGTCAGGGTGGGGGTTTTCATGCGTAGGCAGACGTGTCGCTGAGAAGCCATGTTGGTAATACAAGTACTCGGACCAAATGTTGGCCTGAGAACACGACATGGGTATGTTGGCTTGAGAGCACAAACATTCTCGATTTGTCGGGGCTAAGTTTGCCGAAGGTCATTGATTTCCTGGGGGTTGATGGCTTGACATGGTGTGCAGCCAGTTGCCGTCTAAATTTGGTCATTGTCTCGTAAAACAAGCAGCATCCAACCATACAGCTTGGATGTTTTTTTTTCGTTCCGCTCGGAGCGATGATATGCAAACTATACGAAGCGTCGTTGCTTGGCGAAATCAAACTTAGTTGCCTTAGATTGGACATGATTTCAAGATCCCTCAGTACTTTAACGTGGGGTCTGGGCCTAGAAAAAAATCGGTCTAAAATGATGACCCCTAACCTTTGAGAGAGGTTTTGAAGCTTTAAATTCCTGGCCCCTAACCTTTGAAGCCGAACTCTCACTTCCAACCACCTTTTTGAATTTGTTTTGCTAATTTCCTGGTGCCCAACGTCCAACGTCCAATAAATTTACCCCTCTGATAGCCAAGTAAGAAAATTATTTCCTGGATGCTTGCGTTGTATCTCCCCCCCTCAATCTGATACGGAAAAAAATTAATTCCTGGCACCTGACTTCCCGGCTGACAGCTCGCAGTCTTTCAGAGCTTGACCGTGAATGCATACTCGGAAAGGTTTTTTTTTCCCTCCGGAGGGGGGGGGGTCGAGTTCGAGTTCGAGTTCGACGCGGCCGCCGCCAGGTCAAAATCGAGTTCGAACTGCTCTGGGGCGAGCTCGAACGCGAGTTGGAACTGTGTCACCGCCAGTTCGAACTCGAGTTCGAGCATGTGGACCGCGAGTCCGGACTCAGAAAGCTTGTTTTTTTTTTCCCGGGGGGGG
>CAMXCT020006755.1:213897-346397 GCA_947184155.2 Cladocopium goreaui | reverse complement strand
ATGGGGACACTGCGTGGTGTGTAGCCCGATTTTTTGGGAGGAAGAAAAACTGACCTATGCTTCTGAGCTTGCTGCACAATGTTCACCCATGTGGGAACTGGCTGAGCAATACCTGCTTTGTCAAAGTGTGCGGTGTGCGGTGAACTCTGCAAAACTCAGAGTCAGATCCAAGTTGGACCAAGCAACCAACAAACATGGGGACCAGAGCAACCATTCAAAACAATGATCTTCCCCAACTGTTTTCTCGGCGAATCAAAGGGTAAACATATGGTAAACATCTAACTGAGGCAGGGGCCTTTCTCCCAAGACATCACGGTGTACTCTCCAGTACCTCAAATGCTAAGCACAGATGAGCACAGCTCGTGAAAATTCCTGGTTGAACCCACCGAAAATAGTGGTCCAGATGCATCGAATGCAGAACTTGAAAACTGATTGCAGAAACAACATGTCGCTGGTCAATAGGATTCACATAATGGACTATGATAATCCCCAATAGATATATTAGATGGTAGTATAATCCCGCATAATCATCAACAAACCACCGTTGGTTTCCACTGCTCAAACGTGGCTGTTGGTTTCCTACAGCAGAAACTCGAGGTGTGGGGAATCCCCATCCAAAACGATGCTCAAAATTTGTTCCAGCTGGCCCTGAACATAAGTGTGCATCTACTATAATATATATAATATATATATATATCCGATTCTTTTAAACGTTATATAATTATAATATTATATAATATATTATAACATATGTAACCCATAGATACCCATGGTTTTTTTGGAAGACATCCCAAAGTGTTTCGGCAAACACACAGCGCTTGGTCCCCCGGGCCAAGCTGTGTGGCTACGCCTCCAACTTCCTTGAGAAAAAACAGAGGTCCCAACCAGCTAACCCTCACCAATCTTCACTTTCCTGTATAGTGGGAAATACGTAATGTATACCCTCTGGTAATTTAACGTAGCTATTGGAAATGTCCATTTATAGTGGATTTTCCCATTAAAAATTGTGATTTTCCATAGTTATGTTAGTTTACCAGAGGGTAATGTATAATCCAAATGCGTGAAATTGTATTTTTTTTGTTTCCGGCTCTCAAGAAGTTGGAAACTCAGACGTCACCAGCAGTTTGGGGTACAGTAGTTTTCCTTTTTTTTTCACATCAGATATACATAGATGAAATTTCCATAGAAGAATCCCCAGCACTTTTGGGGATGTGCCTTGTAGAGGGTCAAGACGATCTTCAGATCTGCAGCTTCTGCATCTGTGCAGTTGCCAAAGTTGAAATTTGACACGTCCTCATGGAACCTCAGCAACGTCTGTGAAGGTGGGGGAAAACGTTGGAATCGTTGGACCTTGGACTTTTCGCAAAGCTGCAACAAACGAAACATCTTGAAACCACAAACATGGCTTGGAAGATGATTTCCGGCTATCCTTTCAAGGTTCCCAAATTCTTTCATCCATGACTGTCAAAAAACATGATGTGACATCCTTTCAAGGTTCCAAATTCTTTCAACATCCCCCCAGCTGCTAGCCGCTAGCCCTCAGCCGAAGGACTCGACGTCGCCCCAGCTGATGGTAGGTGCGGAGGTCTTCTCAACTCCCTTTGCCTTGATCTGCAACTTGTACCTCCAGGACGGTCCCATGGATGTGCTCTGGGGATTCCGGAGTCGAAACCAGCCGCCAGCCTTTGGAAATCCCATGGCTGAAGTCACCGTTTTTTTAAACACCAAGGACCTAAGGAAATCCTGAGAATTTCCGCAGCAAGTACTATACATACACTATTATGTTTATAGTATGCTTTATATAGATAGATAGAGATATATATATATACATATACATATATTGTATATACATGTATATATATATATGTGAGATTGGTGCAGAGGTCCAAACCAAGTCTCTAGCTGCAGCACACGAAGTCCACAGCCAAGTTGCGGAAGCAGCGCCCTTTTCAAAGCGCAGACAGCGCAGCCATGTATTGGCGGTCAGAAAGTTTCCCACCCTGAGTGGGCAAGTGGCAATTGGGCCGGTATGGCCACATGTATAAACACCTTAGCAAAAGTGCAAGACAGACCTGGCAGGTGCAAAACATGCTATGGCAAAGGTTGCATGGAGTGCAAACTAACACGGGGAGAGAGCTATCTGTACAGCACTCAACCATGCATTGCTACAGGCCATGCAGTTGCACCTTGCTCAGTGATCCATGTCTCTAATTCTCTTAAAAGAGACACACCACGGCCATCCAGCGCATACGGAGTGATCTCACCAGTCGAACAGGTCGGGCACGGTTGAAATCTTCTCACTCCATTGGCTTCGTTCAGGCGACCACTGGGCAGGTTCCGGCATTGCGGTTGCGCATGCCAGATATTGTCGTTGGTGACCCAAATCAAGTCACTCAACGGACAAACATCAGCATGATCGAAAGATTCGATCAAAGCCCTTCGCATGATGTCCACTCCAGCATCACGCTGGCGATCAGCGTTTTCCAGAAAGTCCCGGTTTCGGGCAAAGTTTCTGTACTCTTGGGCTATATGCTGTTGCTCATAGTCCATCCTTGCAAAAAGTATTGGCAGGGCTCGGCTCTGTGCAATCGCACCCCGCGCATCGGTCATGGCGGCCAGATATCCATCATCAAAGGCCTTCTTGAGCTTGAGTTTGACGTAGGCGGCCAAAATCACCACCAAAAACATCACAAGCAAAACCATGAAAAACAAAATGCCAGGCTCAACTTTGGGCAGGGCTGACAAAATGCCAGCGGTACTTGTGAAACCAAGGTAGTAGCGCATCTTTTCGAAGATCGCTCCCTCATACACATTGATTCCCTCGGACTGTGGCAGGACTGTGTTGATATATTCAATCACCTCGTCGATGTGCACCATGTAGACACCAGAGGCGACAGCAGCATTCGCAGGGATTTCAGCATCTTGCGTTTCAGTTTCATCTCCAAGTTCTTCATCCATCACATCCTCATTAATGACTCGAAGTCGTTGAGGTGGCAGCGCAGCATGTTGGTCCATGTTGGCTTGTCGCTCTTGTGCAGGCTTTCTTTTGGCAGCAACGTATTGAGGATCCCAGTAAAATCCAATCTTCCCATGTCGAAGTCTGTTGGCAAGCAGCTGGCGGCTGCTCGTTTTGGTGAGGCCATCCGCCCATTGGCGTTCCGAAGAAACCCATCTCAGTTCTCCTCCAAGGTCTTGAAGAAGCTCCTTGATCACACGGATCTCCAAGGCAGTGCGGCGATCCGTCACATTCGCCGTAACAGTCTCTCGGTGAAAACTGTCATACAAAGCTTTTGCATCTGTGATCATGACTGGTTTCAAAGTAGTTGGCCTTCTCAGCAGTTCAGCCAGTTGTAGGTTGGGACATAGGAGGTGGTCCCAAAACTTGCAAACAGCATCAGTGGCATCTGTTGCTTGGGCAGCGGCCTGTGTTTCGGCGGCCAGTGAGCTCCGAGCAACACGGGGCAACTTCATCGATCGCCACTCCAGCATGTGGAAGTTGTCTTCCTGGTTGACCAAGGTGTGCTCTGGCACCAGGAGGATCATGTAGCCACCTTGAGAGGACCCGTCGGGCCTCGTCGAAAACGAAGCGTCAAACAAGGTGACAAGTCGAAGCTGTTCCACAGGACCCAGGCTTTTGTAAACCAAACCGACATCACCATTTTGTTTTGCAAACTTCAAGGTTCGATTGAGGTCTTGGACAGTGCTAACTTTGGCATTGTTCACCTGTCCAGCAGCTAGGGAAACTGAGGCCTGGAGGTGCGGTGAACTCTGCACGCTAGGCCACTGTAGTGCTCCACAAAGTCCACGGAGCGCAGTGATCTCCTTTGAAGTCAGCTCCACATCAGGTCCATGAGACCGAGGAATGGTCATTGGATGAATCTTCTCCACATAGGTCTGCTGAAAAAACTTCAAACCATCTCCATCAGGCAGTTTCTCGATGGAGCAGCCACAGTATTGCAGGACGTCACCATCTTTCCATTCACGAAAGTTAAACACGGACTGCAGCTCTTTGATGATTCTTTGCCAGGTGGGCGAAGTTGGGCAACCCGACCCCAAAAGGTCGTCAACATGCAAACACACCATGCCGCATAGTCGGCTGTCACCAAGGGTTCCAGTTGTTGAGGCACCATCGTTGAAGTCGGCCTCATAGGCCAAGAAGCAGCAGGGATCCAGGTAGTGTGGTCGTAGACCAAGATCCTTCAGCCTTCTGGTGGCTTCTTGATACCATCTTCTCGGTGCATCCAACTGGCCATACACCGGTTTCAACAGCAGCATTCGGCATGTGTCTGGAGCTCCCAAAAGTCTCAGGCACTCAGGTGGCAATTTCACCCACAACTTTCGTTCTTGTGGAAGTCCTTGAAGAAAAGCAGTTGCCACATCGGCTGTCCAGGCAGACCAGCCTAGCAGTGCCGTCAGGCTCATCAGGAAGTTTCGAGAGGTTCTGGAAGTTGTTGGACTGCTGGTTTGCAATCCTTTGTCCAAGGCATCCACATCCAAGTAACCACGGACTATCAACCTGGCTTTTGCTCTTGGACTCCCGTCAGGGTTCTTTGACCATTTGGTCAAGACACGTGCTGTCAGAGTTCGCTCTGGCTGAGCGTTTTCCACTGTGTCAAACTCCCAAACCTGGTTCTCGAAAAACGACTGAAGCTCTTTGCTTTTCGCCTCCTGAAACTTTGCACGATCATCAGGAGAAAGCAGTCTTTCGTTGATGGAACTGTTGGCAACCTTCTTGTGCTGTTTGGCCATCTTGGTCTTTGTGTCCTTGCCCAAACGTTTGGAAGGCAAGCTGGCAAACATACCCATTTCACGGCGAGCTTTGCCAGAGATCTGAAAGATGGTGCAGCCGGTCCATTCAAAGTCCAAGAACCGCTGCTCAGCACCAAGGTCGTTGATGACCCGCAGTTTTCCATCAGCAGCTTTTGCAACCGTAGTGCGGTTGGCGTCCAAAAGGTCAGAAGGGATCGGCACATCAGAGATCTCCTTGATCTTGAAGAGGCAGCGGCGTGGCCGTACATGGTGTCGAATGACACAGCCAGCTTTGACTTCCCAGTAGTCCATGGGGTCGTTCGTCAAGCTGAAGTAGCCATCATCATCAATCTTCCAGCCATCAGGGATCTGTGAGGGATCCACGTCAAGGACGTCAAAGGACTGCATGTAGTGTTCACGGACATCTCGATCTCGATCTTTCGGATCGTCCTTGTCCTTGTCATAGGGCTGGGATTGTCGTTGACGATGTTGCCGCATAGGACCAAAGATTGAGGTCTCGGCTCGATCCATTAGGATACGTCGATGTCGAAACTCCTCTTCAGGGCCAGCAGGCTCATAGAGGTTCAAGTTGGTAGATGTTGGTGCAGGTGGCATTGAAGAAGGTTCAGGTGGTTGCACTGGAAGAGGCTCAGGTGCAGCAGGTTCAGCTGCCATTGATGGTGCTCTGGTGTGCACCGCTGGTGTTTCAGGATGAGGTGGTTCAAGTCCAGGTTCATCAGAGTCCACATGGATTGGAGAATCACCTGCATCTTGAAGTTCAGGACCAATCGGAGGTCCACCAGCTTCGTCTGGTGCAATTGATGGCGAGTAGCTCACACTGCGTTCCCCAGCTGACTGCAAGTCCAAGTCCAAGTCAGGTGGGTCAGCAATGGGCTCAGGAACCGGCAAGAAGTCCAAATCCGGTTGATCACCCGGTGGCAAGTCCAAGTCCACACCAGGATGATCGCCAGTGCGGCGTCGTGTTGATGGAGGTTCTTGAGGGTCTCCACCATCGCCATCTTCACCATTGTCAGGAGCATCATCTTGCATGCCCTCTTCATCATCATCCACATCATCAATGTTCCGGCGGTTCAGTCTTCCAAGGTCCAGGAATCGGGTGACTCCTCTGGATTTGAGGCCAGCGATGTCATGTCGTGCAGCTTGAAGTCCATCGATCGCGACCTGCAAATCAGTGAAGTCAGGCCGAACATGATGTGGTGCTGCTCGGATGAGCTGGGTGCGGTGTGCAACCCAATAGAGTCTGGGACGACCCTGCTCATCATGCTCCACCATAACCACTCGAGCAGGACCATGCCATCGAATCTTCTTGAGGTCAGAGGCGCGGCTGTCTCTCCAGTAGAAGCAGCTTTGGCCCAAAGTCAAAGGCCCTTGCTGGCGTTGGTACTTCCGAAGAAGAGCACGCCTGAGCTTTCGATCCACCTCGGCAGCAGTGATAGCATTTCGAGCGGCAGCTCGACGCTTCAAGGTCTCCTCAAAGGGTTGGTTTCCTTCAAGGTGTGCTGGGCCAAGTGAATCTGAAAGAAGTTCGCCAGCAAGTTGAGGTTGATATCCAAGAAGCCATTGGTTTGGCGAATAGCCAGCAACTGTAGTTGAGCTGTTCAGCTGTGGGATGGTGTAGGCTAGTGCCTGTCGAAGTCCATCGCGATCTGAAAGTCCAAGATCGGCCATGTAGATCTCCACGGCTTTTCGAAGAACAGCATGGCGGCGTTCCACCAAAGCCAAACGAGTGTGGGCTTCTCCAGGTGCTACCAAGTGCTCGACCATGTGAGCGCTAACCCATTCTTGAAACTCATCAGAGGCCCAACCACGGCCTTCATCGGTCAGCAAGGTCTTGGGGCATCCAAAGTGTCGCACCCAATGGCGCTCCAGCACTGAAAGAAAATGCTCAGAGCGTTCTCCACGAAGAACTCCAGCAGCTTGATAGCGAGTGGCCTGATCAAGCAGGCTCAAAATGGGGAACTTGCGGTCTTTGACCTTTACCCACATCACATCCGCTTGCAAAACATGGTTGAACTCCTTGACATCGTTCAACACAGCTGGTGGCACACTGTCGGGCTTTTTGTACCGTTCACATGAGGCACATGAAAAGTTGCGAGCCACTTCCAAGACCACATCGCTCGCTCCACGGCTTTCCAGGGTTTCCACCAAAGCCTCCATGGACGGGTGTCCCAAGTTCCGATGCAAACGTTGAACGCATCGAACAGCTTCTTGGCGGCTGTTGGTGAGCAACTGGATGATGCGGCCAACATGTTTCTTTTCATCGTCAGCGGCTCCAACAAAGTCAGAGATGGTTGGCAGCTCATCCATCATCAGGCAGGCAGCCAGTGTGGAAGCCAAAGTGGGCTGGTAGTGCTCGAGGTATCGCGTCCGACGTCCAACATCAGGACCACTTCCTTCAAGCCGGCAGTGTTGATGATCACCAGCACATCGCCGTTGGAACTCCTTGTACACGGCCATCTTTGTGGTCTGCAGACCAGTTGGCTTTTGAACCAACCTCCATACCAAGTCGGTGTCTTGGCAGGTGCAACCATATTGGCATTGATCAAATCTGCAGTAGAGTCCAGGAAGATTTGAAAGAGCACTGGTACGCCACGATCGAGCGTAGGCAGGTTGTTCCAGATGGGCGTGACCACCCTGCTTGATCTGCTTGAGGTACACCTTTTTGCGAAAACAAAGATGAACTTGATGATGCCACTCTCGAAGTTCACGTAGTTGTTGCTGTTGTTCAGGTGTTCGTGCTGCAAGTCCTTGCATCAGTGACCAGGGTCCACAAGTTGGTGAAAGGTAGATCTCGTCAGGGACCTCTTTCTCCTGCAAGGCCAAGAACGCACGTTGGTGAGCAGGTTGATCAAAATCCCAACAAGTGTCGAGAGAAAACACCCTCACAGTGGCTCCAAGGCTCTCGGCGATCTGTGCCATGCGGCTGCGACCACCATAAACTTCCCAAATCACTCGACCACGATCACCAGCATGAAGCTCGGAGGTGATGTAGCCATGCATGTCATTGAGCTCCTCAGTCAGGCGGGCATCCATGGTTTGAAAAAGATGCCGTTGGCACCTGACTGTGCCAGGTAAAATCCATTCATCGCCATGGTCATGAGCTTGAAAAATCATCTCTTCACCGTTGAACTCCAGGAAGGTGCGAGGATTCAAGTCCACCTCGCCAGGTGAGGCCAACTGCAAGTCAAAGTGGGGCTCAAGGGCTGCATGGAAAATCTCAAAGTCCATGGAGAGAGGTAGCAGATACTCTCCATGCAGACCCATCAGCGCAGGCATCCATTGACCATCACCATACCTGATCTTCTCAGAAGAAAAGTCCAAAGCTATGCCAAGTTGTTGTATGATTGGCCGGCCACACAACATAGGCGTTTCACCAGGGACCATGAAAACCTGGGCAAAACCGTAGAGGCCATTCACAAACATCGGCATTCTGGCGACCCACTTGGCTACGCTTTCAGCGTCTCCTCCAAAATGAAATTTCCGATCACAACGGTAAAACAAAATGGTTTCCACAGGGTAGCCAAGTTGTTGCAGGTGTTTGAGGTACCTGCCCATGGGTCCATATCCACAAAGGAAAGCTGAGGCACCAGGGTCAAGCATCGCAACATCGGTGCGCTCATGCCCATGTTTGTCCATGAAGGTCACCAGGGCTCCCTCGGCATGCTTTGCCATCGACTCAGTGGCAGGAGCAGGTCTCTTGTTGGGGCTGCTCTTCTGGTTGTTGACAGGGCAGTTTGCGGCAAAATGCCCTTTCTGGCCACATCGAAGGCATTGCAGGGCAGCTTGGGCTCGTTGTTGTGGTTGTGCAGGTTTCATAGGCGCCTTGTCGTACTTGTACATGTTGGGCTTACCACCTTTCGATTTTCCCTTGCCCTTCTTGCCCTTGGGCGATCCACCGCCAGAACTCCTTGAAGGCGAGGAAGTGCCAGGCTGCAAGTTGGAGTCCTGAAGGGCAACAATGGGCAAGTAGCCACGGCTCAACTTCAGGTCATTGAACCGTTTCCTTGCATCCAGGTAAGCTGCATAGGCATCATCCCATGAGGCCACATCGAAGGTCGACGTAGTGCCATCATCAGGAAGGGTCGATTCAGCTTCCCAGTCACCAGTCTGGTAGTATCGAAGCCTTGTTCATCGAAGCTGGCATTGTCATCCCATTCCCAGTAGGCATCATAGTAGGACTGTGAGTCCCAATCCCAATCATCAGCGTCGCCATCATCGTCCAGCTCATCACCAAAGTAGGCTCGACCACCTTTCCCACGGTGCCATCGGCGGTCATGTCCAGCAGGGGCAGCTCCAAGCTTGTAGTCCTGACCCAAAATCAGGTACATAGCTTCTACAACTTTTGTCAGCTCGAGTTGCGGTGCCCTCAAATTGACAAGTTGCCGTTGTTCTTTGGTGAGGCCACTTTTTCGAAGTAGGTGCCATCCTTGCACTGCCGTCGGAAGGCTGACACCATGCTTCTCCAGTTTCTTGTGCAGCTCCGCATGGTCGCTGACATAGGCCAACAGCGTCTGACCAGGCTTTCTCTGAAGTCCAAAGTAGCCATCAAAGTCGCTGGGCAACTGCACTCTGGTATCATACTCAAAGTGACCATCTAAGAGCTTGATGATGCTCTCGAAGGCAGATTCCTTTTCACATTCATCCAAATTGAAATCTTCCACAAGTCTCCATGCCGAACCTTGAAGACTGCCGATGATGTTCAGCACGGCTTCTCCATGCCTTTTCGTCAATCCCATCTTCCTGTAGTAGATGTGGATCCTTTTCCGCCACTCCTTGTAGTCGGCAGGTTGGCCCGAAAACAAGGGGATGAAACTGTCACGGGTGGTAGCATCGGCTGAGGTTTCCTGCTTAGCAGATCCCGAAGCCATACTCCACAACGTCCAAGGTGAACTCCAAAAAGGTGAGCTGGTCTATGCCCTTAGGGTTGATCAAACAGTAGAGCTCGACCAGGAGTTCTTTCCGAAGCGCTCCACAGCCAGGACCCAGTAGAGCTAGAAGTCCAAGAACCAAAGCTCCAAGGATCAGGCAGCGCTCCGCTACCAATGTGAGATTGGTGCAGAGGTCCAAACCAAGTCTCTAGCTGAGGCACACGAAGTCCGCAGCCAAGTTGCGAAAGCAGCGCCCTTTTCAAAGCGCAGACAGCGCAGCCATGTATTGGCGGTCAGAAAGTTTCCCACCCTGAGTGGGCAAGTGGCAATTGGGCCGGTATGGCCACATGTATAAACACCTTAGCAAAAGTGCAAGACAGACCTGGCAGGTGCAAAACATGCTATGGCAAAGGTTGCATGGAGTGCAAACTAACAATATATATATATATATATCATTGTTATCACTATATCCAATGATATTCCCGGAATTCCCAGCAAGATATCTCCCACATGGTTTCACCATTCGTTGTGCATCCGCATTGTGTCACTTGGTGTTGAAGTCCAACTTGCTGAGACCCACCACGCGGAACGGAAAGAGCACCAGTTCCTGGTCGCGTAACGCGGCGGACCCTGGGGGACCCACCGGATGACCTGGGGGAGAAAAATGGCGACATTTCTGGCGTGTTTTTTTTTTTAAGGCCGGTTCCTCAATATGGATTCAGATAGTTCAAATAATATAAGACTATAGTATGTCACATTATTCAGATAGTATGTTAAGTATTAGTTACAATAATAATAGTTCAATCATGTTGCATAATGTTGCATAGTTCAAATATGTTCAAATGGTCATTGTCATCATCCCCTGACGATCATTGCACAAATCACATGCGCAGCATTGTCGGATGTTTCAGCCATGATGCCACGGCTCTGACATGGCTCCAACGCTCCAAGTGAGGTTTTGATCATTGGGGTCTGTTGGGCATACCTTCGAGATGGGAGCGAATTTCCAGCGCTTGTATTCCAACTAATAACTTGCACTGTTGGGCACTCCAAAGTCTCGGAGTGGTGGATTTGTCGGGGATGGAATATCTTCATGGTGGTTTCAATGGGGTTCAAAAAGATTTCAAAACATTTCAAAACTATGAAGGTCAATTGTGACCGCAATTGTCCACTTTCGATGGAATCCAAAGGAAAACAGCTAAAACCCACAGCAACGTGACGACATTGGCGTCCTTGCGTTGGTCCACGCCGAAATGAACCTGACCCTGTCTGTAGACGCTCACGTTCCTAGGTGGAAACGCTGGAAACGAACAGCCCGCCGATACCCGCAGTGGTTGCAGCATCCTCCATCTTGGGTGTTGAAAAACCATGGGAACTTCCACAGTGATCACCGGTCCAGGTCCACCACTGCGCCGCAACGGCTATGGAGTCCATGGAGACCAACTTAACTGGGGCCCCCACTGATAGACCCGGAAGTGCAGGGCCGCTTCCACGTTTTGGAATCCCATAAAGTCGCCCCTCACTGGGGAAACCCATGGTTCACTGGGATAGAAGATACAGCTAGTTTAATGTGTATGTGTATATCATGTGCTAAGTTGTTTTATAGTATATCTATAATTATGTATATATGATTATATATGTATATATATATATATATATGCACTTATTTGTTTTATACTATATCTATAATTATGTATAAATGATTATATGTGTATATATATGTACTTATTGAGTGAAACTCACATCCAAGCATTGCGTTCTCCGGGGTGAATTATTCTCCAATCGGACATTCCAACTTGCAAGAGATGTCAATGAATTCCCCCTAGAAGCGGTGCTGTGACTGCAAAAAGAAGACTGTTCGTGCCGAAAGGTAGATTGTGAAAAAACCTGTGCGCTTAAAAATTACTTTACTTCGTGTGATCCCCACCATGACATTTATACATGTTCTTACTGGCACATCTTCTGGCATTCTATCTGACATATCTTCTGACATTTTATTTGGCATTCTATCTGGCATATCTTCTGGCATATCTTCTGGCATTCTATCTGGCAAATCTTCTGGCATTCTATCTGGCATATCTTCTGGCATTCTATATGGCAGATCTTCTGGCATTATATCTGGCATATCTTCTGGCATTCTATCTGGCAAATCTTCTGGCATTCTATCTGGCATTCTATCTGGCATATCTTCTGGCATATATTCTGACATATCTTCTGGCATTCTATCTGGCATATCTTCTGGCATATATTCTGACATATCTTCTGGCATTCTATCTGGCATTCTATCTGGCATATCTTCTGGAATATCTTCTGGCATATCTATCTGGCATATCTTCTGGCATATTTTCTGCCATTCTACCTGGCAAATCTTCTGGCACTCTATCTGACATTTTATCTTCCTACATGAGGTCCGGCAGGGAACACTTGGCGTGGATACTCGCGGTTGAGGTCCGGCAGGGAACACTGGGCGCGGATGGTCGTGGTTCAGGTCCGGCAGGGAACACTTGGCATGGATACTCGCGGTTGAGGTCCGGCAGGGAACACTGGGCGTGGATGGTCGTGGTTGAGGTCCGGCAGGGAACACTGGGCGTGGGTGGTCGTGGTTGAGGTCCGGCAGAGAACACTGTGGATCGCGGGTCGCAGTTGAGCAAGGACAACGAGGACAACGAGGACGACGAGGACGACGAGGACGACAAGGACGACAAGGATGACAAGGAGGACGAGGAGGAGGAGGAGAGGAGGACGAGGCAGGAGGAGGCGGAGGAGGAGCAGGAGGAGGAGGAGGAGGCAACTGACATAAAATCTAACAACCCTCACCTGGCAGGTGGGGAATAAGCTTCGTTGACCTGCTGATGGTTTCTGGACGCCCGCGAGCTTGGCACTGAGCTTCCAGCTTCAAGTGCATGATGGGATCGGCTCGAATACCAAATTCGAATGCCCTCAGCGGCGTCGTCCCAGGCAGAGAAATCGCCTATTTCAATGGCCCGTCCAAATTCCCAACATGGAGAAACTGTGCCTCAGGAGGCCATTCAGAATCAATGAGGCCACCCCCCCGTTTCCAACAATGTCCTATTAGTGGTAAAATAGCAGGGGCCGGTCTGGTATGGGGGCGATCACCTCATTCATCAGCTTGGTAAAATGATATCTCTGCCCC
Organism: Cladocopium goreaui; assembly: GCA_947184155.2. Taxonomy (NCBI): domain Eukaryota; class Dinophyceae; order Suessiales; family Symbiodiniaceae; genus Cladocopium; species Cladocopium goreaui. The sequence goes on along the minus strand of CAMXCT020006755.1, from coordinate 333,605 downwards.
CATTATCCCATGGCTTATCCCATGTCTAATTGGGCTATAGCATGCTATAGCCACACCGGTCCCCCTTGCGCCCAGGCGCTTGGTAAAGATCAAATACAAGGGTGGATAGACCGTGGTGTTGAGCAGTTCTCCCTGCAAGGTCTGCATGAAGCCCTGGGAGACGCCAAGAATGGGAGATGACGACGACGATGATGATGGTACTCTTGGAATAATATGTACATATATATAATATACATGTTAACATACATATGCATATTATATATATATATGATGTGTAATGTGTATGTGTGTATACAGTTACGTATATATAGATAGAGAGATGGAGAGATACATACTGCACCAACGGCTCCCTTTACGACTTGGATCGAAGCCGGTGAAGCCAGTGACCCCGGTCCTTCTCACTGTCGAAGTGCAGCACAGGTCGCAAGGTGCCACGGGTACTGGGAACATGTGCTGGAAATGGTGAGCATTGCCGATTTTTGCCCGGTAGTACTTTCGATCCATGGGTTGGAGAGGTGCCACCGGTCCATAGTTCCGATTAATGTTCCGATAAAATGGGAAGGAACACAACCGTAACCCGCTGGCGGGCAATGGCGCACACCCAATTCAAGGGATTATCATAAAGTATAATCATTTCCCTCATGTGAATTTCAATGTCGGGAATTCGGAATGCCCCATGTTTGATTTAATGGAAAAAGACATATGCAAAAACCATAGAAACATAGAGAAGAACAAACTAATACCCTCTGGAAATTAAAGATGATGATAGGCAAGTCCCCAATTAGTTCGATGAATTTTCCAGCTATAAACCATCACAAACCATTTATAGTGGATTTCCCCATGATTTTCCCATTTTTTCATGGGGATTTCCATGGATTTCCCATGTTTCCGCCTGCCACCGGTGGCCAGAAAGCCGCTGAAAGGTCCCTTGTGGTAGATTTCCATCTGGCCAGGAGTCGCCATCGCAGAAAACACATCATCATGATGATTGTTTTGTTATATATTCTTTACACATACCACTTACCATCATACCAATATATGATATAATATAATATAATATAGTATAAATATAAATATAAATATAAATATAAAATAATATAATATAATGTTATATTATATAATATAATATAACATTATATAATATAATATAATATAATATAAATATAAATATAAAATAATATAATATAATATTGTATTATATAATATTATATAATATATAATATTATATTATATATATATATTACATATATTATTATATTATATTATATTATATATAATATATACATATATATATGCATAATGATACAAGTATATAAAATCCACTTTACACCATCCTGTGGGGCTCACCAGCATTTTCTCCGCTTCCCTGTGATCCCCGTGACCGCCTGGAACTGGAATCCTGGAGTGAAGCTCACAGGCATAGGTCCAGCAGCGTGGTTAATGGGGCTGAACCTCGCCACGCTGAAGCGCGGAACTGAATCGCTGGGAGCAGCTGGGATACCATGGGATACCAATGGGATACCGGGATAGGACCCACTCTACCGTAATTCCCTGAGCCATTTTGAAGCATTTTGAAGTATCCAATACTTTGGATTGGTCAATCTCCAGCCAGATGCTGGCAGATTCTGCTGTGGGGCACCATCTCGTCTTCTCGAACTTGGTCAAAATTCGGAGGAATGGGAAATTCTCCTGACGAAAAAACGGAGATCCAGACACCACATGAAGGCGACATCCAAATCATGGGGCCCAACAGGAGTCTGAACTGCAGAGATCCTAAGAAAGCATTATCATTATGTACTATATATGTATATATATATATTATGTGTATATACATTATATATATATATTATAGATAAAGGTTTGGCTCTGTGCCGGATCAGGGGAAGTACTTCCACCCCCTGTTTCTGGTTAGGGGTTCATTTCCTTAGTGGCGCGTTCCACGGTGTGCCACGGGCTGCTGTTCTTGCGCAGCCTTCTCGACGTGGGCAGCTGGCTACTTTGGTGTTTGAGGGGCTTTCGACCTCTACATCCCCGAGCTTGCTGCTCTGGTGTCCCAGCACCAGATTAAACTAAATCCTGGGTTTTTGGCGACCCTTTTTGCATTTGCTGTGCTCTCCTGGCTGGTGTAGCCAGTGATCACCTTACCTCGTCTGAACTGGCTTTGCTGCGGCATTACCCTGGACTTGGTATTTGGTTTATGTTTTCGGGCGCCTACATCTTCCTCCTTGCCAGCTTTGTCAACCTGCTCTCCATCAAGGACACCATTGGGATTGATCTGATTGACCTCTCTGTGTACCAGGACGGCGACTGCGAACCAGAGACGCAACTTCAGAAGGAAACGGGCTGCTGCCCGACGCGATTGGTATCTCCATCGTCGAGGCATTGCACCCCTTGGGCCTTTGAGGTTGAGGAACATCATACATATCCTTGGAAGCCACCATTCCAAAGACACGAGTTTTCTTTGTCGAGTTGCCGCAGCAATGACGACGATGAATCGTGCTCCATGGAAATGCCGCATTTGTCGGCAATTGAGGAAGAGCAGTGCAATGTACTGTTCCGTATGCCAGCAACCATGGCAAAACGTGATCGACCAGTCCTATGTACACGGCTCGAAGCAGACGGTACAGGCGGACCAAGGCCAGTATCAGCAGTCACCATGGCAGCAGCATCAACAACAAGACTGGCAAGCGCACTGGCAGTCGACATCTTCGAGAGGAAGGACACCTTCTCCGAGGCAAAGACAACGGCCAAAGAGCGTCAAAGGCAACAAGACCCCCAAACAGAACCAGCCGCAGCAGATGCAGGCTCCGCCCATGATGATGCCGGCTGTTCCCATGGGGCAGATTGCACCGATGCCTGTCATGTTCCCCCAGCAGGCAATGCAGTATCCAATGCAAGGGACAATGCCTCCATTGCCCCCACCAGATGCAGCATGGCAACCGCCTGCCAATCCCAATTTGGCGAAAATGCCAGCTCCAGTTCCTGCTGCACTACATCCGATGGCTATGCCTTTTACCCCCACGATGCCAGCACCGCCAATGCCAAAAATGCCGGCGACACCGATGACATCAAGTTCCGACACCGATGCCGAGGTCAGAGGGCTGATGACCATGATGAGGGGAAGACAATCCGAGCTACCAGAGGATATGCAAAAGAAGGTCCAAAAGGTTTTGACCAAATTTGGACAGCAATCATCCACGGATTTGCATGCAGCCGTCACTGCTCTGGACACTGCACGACAGAACTACGACGAGGCTGTCACAGCCCGGAATCAACACCACAACATGTGGAAGAAGTTCCTATCGGACGCTGTCCAGTTGTGGCAGACGTATGCACAGCAATTCATGGAGCAGGAGAAGAAGCTGCAAGAGCAAGTGCGCACTTCCAAGGATGCATTGCTCTCCGCCAAGAAGGACCTCGAGAATTCCAAGCTGGCAAAGATTGGCACTGGCGACGTGCAGAATATCACCTCGGACGAGGAGACGGAGGATCCAGATTCTACGAGCGCGGCCCAAGCTGCCACCAAGATCACGGAAACGATGGAGGGTCTGGCCAGTTCTTTGCAGTCCCTACATCAAGAAGCCGAAGCTATGGTGGCGGAAGAAGCTCACGCTGCCAAGAGGCCAAGAACCACGCCAAAAGCAGAAGACGCTGCAATGGAAGATCCAAAGCATGGGTCGCATTTTGGCAAGGCTGGTTGAGCATGACTATTCAGTATGCCAACCTGAAGCCATGGTTCAGTCTTGACTCCACGATCCCTGGAGAGATTGCCGTTATGAAATGGTCACACAGCATCATCGAGGAGCGCAACTTTCTCAATGAGTGGGCAGCTATTGAAGAAGCGCGTTGCCTGGCCTTTGATATTGGGACCTATAACGGCATTGTGATCGAGGAGTTCAACTCTCGCAAGCGATTGAAGTCACCTACAAGCTCTGTATCACCGGCCAGGGGATTGGGTTTTGCTCCTGATGTCGACGTTCTGATCGGACTTGAGGATGAATTGGTCATGTACAAGACTGTTGTTCCCGAGATCAGTCTTTGCAAAGGACTCATGCCATGGAGGACAGGCCTTCAGCGCGGCGGCAGTTTTTCCCATCAGCCACCGAATGACGTTGATTTTGAGTGGACTCGACAGAATCCTCTACCAATGAAATGCCCTGCGTCATCCACAAGCGACCGCACGGGCCACATTGATCAAGATCGACCCTCAGGAGATATGAGCCTGCCTCATGCCAGTGGAACACAGCGACCAACAGAGACACCTTCGTGGCAACAGGAACTTCTCACACTCCTGGAGCAAGAAGGACAAATCGATTTGGATGAGGATGACTTTGTAGTGTATGCAAGTTCATTCTTCATTGATCATCTACGACTCCAATTCCACAACGAACCTCGCGTCCTACGATTTGATGCCGATTATCAAGATTGGGACAGCACCACACGGTTCATATGGGAAGATCTTGCAGATCCCAATTTGCCGCTGGAGATTGTCATCGTCAAGCCAGATCCTCCAAGATTTCCCTTCCCGGGCACCAGTGCGACAGTAATAGTCCACCAGAACCTCAGACCAGAACGTGCCGCATGCCTCATCACGACGGTACGCATTCAGGATCCTGAGACTATTTTCCAGCACACAGCGCACTCTGTTGAGAGACTTTTGATGCCCGCACGAGCTCTGCAGTTAGCTGGTGTTGAACAACTCTGCCAACAACGAGAAGCACAAGGTTTTGGACCCTGTACACTACACATTGGACATCAAGTCCTGCCGATGGACCAGGACATTGACATCCACCATGGTTTGGGTCTACACATCAGGATTCCCTCGACGCTATCTCAAGAGGAGGCGGAACAAAATTTGGTTCGTCGACTTCAACAGCAACGACGTAACAGGGAAGGAGATCACTGGGATCCGGCGCCTGGAGATGATGAACCCGAGGCTGGGCACCCTCCACGCTCGAGGCCGCGCCATGCGGCACCAGACAATGAGCCGCCAGAGGATGCTATCTCCCTCATGGGCAGACGACCGGTCAGGCAAAATGCTCCTCGTCTTGAGGCATCTTCATCGACATCTTCTTCCAGTAGCACTACATCATCAGTCTCATCGTCGGCAGTGTCGTCTACGGACTGGAGATCGACAGTTATCCACACACTGGATGGACGATCCACTTCGGCCAGGCTTCCATGGAACGACTATGACCAGATCGTGGTACAAGCCGCAATCGCACTTTCTCTGGAGAAGACAGCAGTCCTGCGTGTACAAGCAGTGCTTCAACGCCCAATTGACTATGTCCAGGTCGACTTGCACTGTCTGATCCTACAAAGATCACATGAGTTCCGTCCCTCTCCAACCGAAAGACTCACACTTGTTGACCTTGAAATCCATGTCGACAATGATGTTCAACCTACACCTTTCAGTCGGAAGGCAAGATGGCTACCTTATGTAACCACAAGACAGACACTCTTGCGAGTATTGCGCCTGGAGACTTTATGTGCCCAGCCACAGGCATGCTACCTGTGGCGCAATAACATTCTCATTGAGGAGCATGCGGCCACACCGATGCATATTGCTGATGGTGACTACATAAAAGTCTTTGTGGGCGAGCTGGCTGAGCAGGACACCTGCCTCTCAGACATCGACCTTGAGCAGAATGACACAGATAGCGCAAGGTCAATCTCAGAAGAGGAAGAGACACACAGCCTCTTTCAAAGGAATGCTGTACAAATGCAACGCGCTTGCCAAACAGTCCTCCGACAGTTTGAGCCATGGACCTTACGCACAGCACCAGAGCACATCGTTGCTGGTAGCTTCTCCCGAGCTCTACGTCCTCCACAGACACCTGAACTACGCATTCAGATTCAAAGTGGATTCCATCGTGGTGATGGCCAAAGACTGCTCAACACCTTCGAACAGGAATCCTTTGTTGAGTGCACTGAGGAGGGACCAGTGGCGTACATCGACACGTGGTATGTACATCATCAACGACAACCACACTGCAGAAGAGCACGACCTTTCCGACTCCAAGGTGATGTCGCCACATGGAAGGATGAGATCTTGGAACTGTGGTCGGACACGATCGATCCTGATCTGGCAACCACCGTACATGTTGTGAGGCCTACACCGCCATGTGCGATGACAGAATGTGTGATGGCACATCTGATCTTGGAGCAGTCAGAAAGGCCACAGTTCACGGTCGGGCTCATCACAGTCTATGTATCGGATGGACGCAGAGACAGCACTGAACATGCCGCATACTCACTGCCAGATATGATGACTGCACAAATGGTGTTGCGTTTTGCGGACATGCAACTGACCTGCCAAACAAGGCTATGCTCAGTATCCATTGGCGGCATCCCCTTTGCTCACCATGATTGGGAAGAAGTTCCGCGTGCTACTGGTCTTACCATTAGCATTCGACCTGCCTTCCAATTTACTGAAGAGTCTGACCACATGGACCTGATGCAAAGATCTCGTACAAGATGGAGACGATCACCTATGCCACAGGATGGTGTCGATCTCTCTTCAGCGCCGGCCAGATGTGAACAGCGTCCCTTTGTATTCAACCCTGCTGCGCCAGTCTTTGACCCAGGAGCTCCAAACCCTCAGACAATGTCTGAAGACATACAGGAACTACACCAGCACTGGCTCAGGACGGCCTTTAGTTGGGATAATGAAATTGCATCTACAGGAGTGAAGACGTGGTTTGTCGATCACCACAATCAATTCTATTGGATGTGTCAACTTCCAAGATCCACTCGCCTCTACGAAGATTTTTCCCAGTGGGAAGCTCAACTTAGGCACATTTGGCGAGATCTTGTGGATCCCACGGCAGAGTTGACGTTTCAAGTGGTGACGCCCACGCCTGTCAACACGGATGCAGAGACAGCCGCACATGTCATTCTGATTCAACGGCCACATGCTGTTTTTGCCACCATCTTGACGACTGTCATTGATCGAAGCCAGCCACCAGGGAGCGTCATCATGCAACTTGCCATTACGGTACATGAACATTTGTATCTTGAACATTTGCTGATTGCGCTTGGACTTGCTGGACGTTGTCTCCATCCGGGAGCCCCGATGCAATGTCAGACATGGTATGATCGTATGCAACTACGTCAAGGAGCGCCATTCCCGGCACGCAACGGACAGAGCATACTGATCTTCATGGACCGCCGAACTACATATCAACACACACAGGCCGCGACCTCGTTGCTACAGACAAGGGCCACTCTCAACCGTCGTGAGCGCCAAACACATGGGCAGGTGGCTCACACCCATGGGCCACGACAGGACGATTCCGTTGAAGACATCCCCTTGCCAAGGAGTGATGAGGCCGAGACCGTGGAAGACACAGAGATCATCTTTATTCACTGGCCACCGCAATATCAGCGATCAGTTCCACTACCAGCCTTCATTGAGGCGCCACGCTGTGGGACTGACCAACAAATTCTGCAAGAGTTGCGATGTTGGGGATATGAAGGACAGGTCATCAGATGTGGACAACATGATGCGGTCTACTTCTGTCCGAAGGATGCATCTCCAGAGATCGTACACATCTATTGCAATCAAGAGGTCAAGGAAAAAGATGGCATCCATGTAGTGTCAGGAGCACCAGCACAAGATGACTTGGTGCATATGAAGTTCCTCTATGCCAAAGGATTTCACAAAGCAGTGATTGTCCAACGAGACACTGTCCTGCCTTCTGTGACTATCCTCTACTTCAGGAATGTCGAACCGCAACATGAGGACAATGCTCGACCAAAAAGAGAACCAACACCATGGCCACAGCCACAACCTCTTCAGTACAACATTACCAAGCCCTACATCAAAGGCAGTGAATCTGCACGGCAGTCAGACTATGTGCTTGCGTTTGACAGGGAGGAATTGCACGCCTTCTTCAATGCACCACCGATTGCACTGGTCACAGACATTACGCCCTATGATGTTCCTGACTTCATTTGTGAGGCCATTGCAAGGTGTAAGCCTCTAGATCGACATGACCGCCTTGTCATATATACAGATGGATCCTCGCAAAGCAGACGTAGACACTGTTCGCCCATCTGGACCGATCTACATGATGTCAGCGACTCTTGGTGCTTTGCTGTCTTTGCGGAGCAGTACGCAGATGATGGTCCAGGACATAGCCCTCATCTTGAGTTCATTGGCTTGACTTGTCAGCAGATCTTGTACGAACCTGACAGACCTCATCATGCTGGGACAGATCACACCGGTTCCGATGCGGCAGAAACAGAAGCCCTCCTATGGAGCGCACTCTGGCGCCTTGCGCAAAACCATCGTCTGCCGACGGTCTTTGTCTCTGATTCCCAACTTGTGGGAGGACAAGCCATAGGCAAGACAGGCACGAAGATGTTGACAAAGCCCTTCTGCCACCTCCGAGCTGCGTTCCAGGCGCTGGAGGCAATGCTGCCAGGGGAACAGTTGAAAGTGGTTCATACACGCAGCCATGCCGGGGAGCCTTACAACGAGCTGGTCGATCATTTTGCGAAAAGAGAGGCCAAGCAAAGCCTGTATTTGCCTCGGCAATCAGTCAATCTCAGGACCTTTGACCGCATCCTGTCAATCTTATGGATGATTTTGTCCCAGGATGGCGATGTGCCAAAGCAATGTGCAGAGGGGTTGGCAATCACACCGCCACAGCTCCCTTCAGAGCAACCGATGCCATCGGCATCCCTCACTATCATGACAGGAGCTGAACATCACAAGATCCATATTGCGCTCAGCTTTGCTACGGCAAATGTCCGAACCTTTTACAAAGGAGATGAAGGAGTGCCTGGCAAGCTTCACTATGTCAGGGCACAGTTCAAGCATTTGCATCTTCACTTCTTGGGCCTTCAAGAAACCCGCACATCGCGATGCTCCTCTACTGCTGACGGTGTTTACCGGTTAGCTAGCGGGGACCACCAAGGCCAACAAGGAGTTGAACTATGGATCAACATGGAGCAACCCTATGGCTGGCGGAATGGTAAAGCTCTGTACTTCAAAGTGTCACACTTTGTAGTGACATACACTGACCCTCGCTTCATCGTCGTCCATGTGCGCAATGAACAACTCGACTTTTGGATAGCAGTCGTGTATGCACCGCAAAGTGGAATTGCTTTGACCGAACGGACTGAGTGGTGGGCCCGATTCACAGAACAGCTCAAGGCTGAAACAGAAGGCCATGATTTGGTTCTCATGATTGACGCCAATGCAGCCACTGGAGCCACAGATGGGGAGCATGTCTTCATTCAGGATGACAAAGCTACTAGTGGTACTTGCCTCCTGCGGGAACTTTTGGCTACACATCGACTCTGCTTGCCTGCTACCAGTGAATGCCACCAAGGTGAACAAGCGACACGGACGTGCCCCGCCACCGATATTGGGCATCGCATTGACTATGTCGCATTGCCTATTACCTGGCAGTCCTCGTGCACCATATCAAGAACGATACCTGAACTTGATTTTGGACACGTTGGAGATCATACAGCAGTTGGAGTCGAAGTTCAATGGCGACAATTCTCCGCCCCAACACATCGACAGGGACGACGAGGCGTACAATTTGATCGCCAAGCCATTGCGGGTCAATCATTACATTTGTACCTCGCAGACTATGTCCCCCTCGATTGGCAGGCTGATATTGAGAATCAGGTACATCATTGCAATGCACATCTACATCAGGTTCTACGCAAACATTGCCCCAAGCAAGGGCATAGACCAAAGAAGCAGTTTATCACAGAGGAGATCTGGCAACTCCGAACGCTCAAACTCCGAGAAGGAAGACAAGTACGACATCTTCGACGTCTCCAACTTCGAGAAGTTTTGGCGCACACATTTGCAGCCTGGAGGTCGCAGCAGAGAGAGCAACCTTCGAATTGCTTCTACGTGACGCTCCGGTGTGCCCAACTCAAAGCTGGAGTCCAGTTCCAAATCCACAACAGGGAACTTCGGAAAAGCCTCCGCAATGCACGTGGCCATGCTCTCAAGGAAGCACTTGCCAGTCTTCCCTCTGATTGCTCGGCCAGCGCAGTCCTGCAACAACTCAAACCCATCATTGGACCGACCAATCTCCGACACAAAAGAGAGACGCCCTTGCCCATTGTGAAAGATGATGATGGCAACCCTTGTCGCACACATCAAGAACTTGTCGACAGATGGGTCAATTTCTTTGGGGCAATGGAAGGAGGCACCCGGATGGACGCTGATCAGCTTCGAGCGCAGTGGTTATACAATCTGGGCACCTTCATTCCGGACAAGCTTTGCCTACAGCCCGAAGACTTGCCCACCTTGGTCGACCTTGAGCAGGCCTACAGATGTGTTAAGCCTGGCAAAGCAATTGGAGCAGACGATATTCCGCCAGAATTGTGTCATGCCCAACCAGCTCTACTAGCCAGGCTTACCTTTACGCAGATGCTCAAACTCACTGCACATGGGCAGGAGTCATTGTTGCACAAGGGTGGGCAACTTGTCTCTGCCTGGAAGAGGAAGGGGCCGCAAAGCGACTGCAGCTCATACCGTTCCCTTTTGATCAGCTCGCACATCGGCAAGACCATCCACAGAGCTGTTCGCAGCAACCAGTCCACCATCTATGAGAACTTCCTACAGAATAGTCAGGTAGGAGGACGCAAAAGAGTTCCTGTTGGCCTTGGGGTTCATCATGTTCGTGCTTCGCTCCGTCGGGCGAAACAAAGGAAAGCTTCCTCGGCCCTCATCTTCTTAGACCTGCAGGAAGCGTTCTATAGAGTTATCAGGCCACTTGCAGTTGGAGGTGCTCTCACTGACGACCTATTAGCCCAGATTGCTCAGCGTCTCAGACTTGACGAGGACACTCTTCATGGACTGCATGGACTTCTCAGGGAGCCTGCTGCTACTGCATGTGCTGGTTTGCAACCGCACTTACAGACTGCGCTCAGGGCATTGCACACCGACACGCATTTTTGGATGTCGGGACAATGTGATTATGTTCGAACGGCGATTGGCACACGGCCAGGAGATCCATTTGCCGACGTCGTATTTGGCTACATGTTTGCAAGAATCCTCAAAGATGTGGAGGAACAGATGAGGTCCTTCGATCTGCTTGAGACCTATGATGGCCCCAACACGTTAGGACTTTTCTCCACTGAGCCTGCGGACACTGCCTCGCAACAGTATTTGGGCCCTACATGGATGGATGACCTTTGTATCACTCTGTCAGCCTCGACTGCAGAGGACATCGAACGCCAAGCAGGACAAGCCTGTGGCATCTTGCTGGACACGTGCCGTCGGCATGGGGTCTCGCCCAACCTTAGCAAAGGGAAAAGTGAGATCCTTTTTGCCTTCAGAGGGCCTGGTTCCCGGGCGCACCGCCGAAAATACTTTGGGCCCAGCCAGTCTGGTCGAATGACGATCGTCACTGAACAGGGCGTACAAGAAATTTCAGTCGTTGGGCAATATCAACATTTAGGCGGACTGGTTCATCACAGTGGCGAGACTCGCCACGAGATGCGAAGAAGGGCGGCGCAAGGACATGCAGCCTTCTCCCAGCACCGCAGGGCAATCTACCAAAACCATCAATTGAACCAGCGGAAGCGAAGTGAGCTCTTCCAGACGTTAGTGGCGAGCAAGGTCCTCTTTGGGATGGAATCATGGACGCTTATTGACAAGGTCAACAAGCACTATTTCCACAGCGCCTACATGCGACTGTATAGACGCTTGCTGAAGACCCCTCCTGCAGCTTCCTTTTCTGATGAAGAGATTCTCACCCAAATCGGCCTGCCCTCACCAACCACACTTCTGCGTATTTCGCGCTTGAGGTATTTGGCTTTGCTCTACAAATGTGAACATGTGACGCCTTGGGCTGTGTTCCGCACCGACACAGAATGGTTGACCCTCATTCAGGACGACCTCCAATGGCTTTGGCATTTGATTCAATCAACCACGCAGCTCCCAGATCCGGCCACTCACTTTGGTGCATGGGAAAACGTGCTCCGCTACCATCGTACCTACTGGAAGAGACTCCTACAAAGGGCATCCCAGCTGGAACTACTGCACTGCGAAGATCAGGTGCTCTTGCTCAAACTCCATCGTGATGCCTTCAGGATTCTGGAGCACAAGGGCCCCTTTGCACATCGACCACAGATTTTTGTGCGAGCCCCTGATCAAGCAGACGAAGTCTTCGGTTGCATGTATTGCTGCAAAAGATTTCGCAGTCATGGAGGCGAAGGAGCCCACCTATGTAGAGCGCATGGCATTGTTTCGCAGCTGAGGTGGCTTTATGATGGCACGTCATGCCCGGCGTGTCTACGAGAGTATCATACTTTTGCAAAGTTGCAACAGCATCTCAGAGGAGCCGCGACCTGTCGTGCACTACTACAAGGGCAAAGACACTGCAGGGAACCTGCCCCAGGTAAGGGCTCTGCGGCCAACGAGCGCTTACACAACCTCCATGATGGCCTGCTGCCGATCCTACAAGCCCAAGGACCAAGAGATGACCGACGCCAACCTCGAGCCGAGGAGAACTATGACCTCCAGCTCTTCGAGGACTTGGCCACACTATGCTTCGAACATCAAGACCATCCAGACCGTGATCTACAAGCAGCCCTCACAGCAAAGATCCAGGAACGCCCCATTGGTTGGACTGCCACCAGACGCACATTGCAACACTTTGTGGACAGCCTGACTTGCACAGATGCCGATCTGGCCCAGCTGGACTTTGACGAGTGGAAAAGGATGCTTACAATGCTTGGAGATTTTCGTGCGTGGAGCTTCTTACGAGAAGATCATCAACAGGATCCTACTGAACATGACCTTTCTCTTGATCAGTATGAAGACTGGTGCACAGAGCTCCGTGCTTTTGAGACGCCTCGTGCACAAGATTCGCAAGTCCCACGCATTCGATTTCAAGAACGTGTTGTGGTTCATGCTTACTCGGGGAGGCGCCGCCACGGGGATTTCCAGTGGTATATGGAGGCCATCGCCGAGCGCAAGGACATTAAGCACCTCTTTGTTGTATCGCTTGACTTGGTAATCGACCAGGAATGGGGCGACATTGGCCGCCAGGAATCGTATGAATTCTGGACGCATGCCATCTACAGCGGATACGTCATCGGCATGATCGGGGGGCCACCCTGTTGCACGTGGTCTGCCGCCCGGGGCAAAACCGATGCGAGCATGGCACAGCTTGGTCGCACTGGACCACGGCCCATTCGTTCAGCTGCAGAACTATGGGGTTTCTGGTCCTTGTCCATCCGGGAAAAGAGGCAGATCCTGGACGGACACAGGCTCCTGGCGTTTAGTCTGATCTGTATGATGCTCCTTGAGCAGGTGGATGGATCAGGCGTGCTGGAACACCCATCCGAGCCGGCCGACCCGCTGAGCCCAAGCATTTGGAAGTTACCCTTGATGATTCTCTTGCTGCAGCTCCCTGGTTTCGACAAGGTGGTCTTCACACAGGGGCTTCTTGGGGCTGACAGCGCTAAGAGCACTACTTTGCTGACCCTCAACTTGCCGACCCTGCCGAAGCACATCAGGGCTCATGCCATCAGTGCTGAGGTGCCAAAGACCCGCTCGATTGGACTTGATCAGAGTGGGCATTTTCGAACAGCTGTACTCAAAGAGTACCCCCCGGCTCTGTGCAGCGCCATTGCTGCCAGTTTTGCCGACTTTTTAGGCACTGTGCCTGATAGCGGGCACCACATCCCGACACACGTGTTGCACAGAATCCAGGCCATGGTATGCACCGATTTCGGCACTACTATCGGCCCCGATTGTGTCAAGGGATGATGGTGAACCTGTGATTTTCAGGCGTGTCACGAATTTACGAACAGCCGCTGCCGCGACGGATTTCGTCACATCATGCAGTTTGCCAATATTATAGATATAGTATATATATTTATGTATATATACATTATATATATATTATATTATATATATTATATATATATAGATATAGATATATGTATATATATATATTATTATATATTATCTATATATATATATATTATATATAGAGATATAGAGATATATAGATATATCATTCCCAAATGATCCCAGATGCTGAGGAGAATTCTATTATTTTTTCACCACCCCGGTGAATCTGTCCAGAACTGTTGACGGAATCTTGTATGCTGATGCTTCCTTGGCGAGGGATGAGAGTACCAACTGGGAAATTCGATGGGAAATTCGGGGTGCAGACTCAACGAAATGGGGCTGTGCTAAAATGGAAAACAACTGTACTCCACTTGCAGGAGGACCAAATCTGTGCAAGCCAAGGTGATGGAGGCTGATCTCCCTCTCTCTCTCTGCCATCACACAGCGCTTGAAACCTGCTGGGTTATCGTTTTTTTCTGATTCATAAGGCCATCGTGAGATATCGTGAGGTCATCGGTCATTTCTCCCTGCAGCTAGGCCAAGTTGGGGAAGGAGATTAAGGCTGGAGCCATCTCCATGGATCGCGTACTGTTCAAGGCACCTCTCAATCTGCCCTGCAGCACTGGGTGATTCCGCTGGGAATGTCGGCTGGGATATCTTGGGATTGAACTACAAGAAGGACACACGAAGGACACACGTGTTCGGCCGAACACAGGGTTAGTTTTCTGTGGGAGAATGAACAAGGAACAAATTTAATTTACCACCAGCAGTCAGTGCTGAACTTTCATAGCAACAGTTTGCCGTGAGGAGTCTTGGAAAAAATGTGCATCGTCTTGTTACCGAACTCATCATCTCTGACTATGAACACAACTAACATATGGTCGGGGAATCTGGTTTTGATGTGAAATAATCTTCGATTTCTGGACATAAACTCCCGGTTGCTTCTTGTCATCAAAAATATGTGGCATTCCTCCAGAGTGCCATCTCCGGCTATCGTTTCACGTGGCCTGCATGATTCCCTTGCCGTTCAGCCCGGCTTGCCAAATGATGTGGGGCGCATGCATGAAGCCTTGCAAGGTGACATAACTTGGGGGCATCACAACTCAGCAGCTCTAAGCCCAAATTCGATAAAGATGCTCGAAATATATGGTTGAGGGTCACAGAGAATTTGGGGGTTCAAAAGTACAGAGTGCACTCTGGTGTCAAAGTCATGCCTTTGCATCAATATTTCCCTCCCAAAAAAACATCCGGAAAAAAACAACAAACATAATTTTTAAAAACCCTTGCCATTCAAGGTCGACCCTGCCTTCAAAGCGGGAAGTGAAGTTCAAGAAGCAGCCCGCATGAGCCTGGATTCTAGCCATCCACTGGCCCCCAATGTCGGGTCGCACTTTTGACCACCGAAATCCACCACAATGGTCTTGGTATGGAAAACTAAAATCAACAGTATCACCCCAGCTGATCCATCTTCTAGAATTTGTGCCTCAATTCATGGGTTTCGTAAATATACCGTTACTGGCCAGATTAACAAGGATAAACCCCCCTGGAAATGTTTCCATGAAACTCCATTTCATCCAGCTTCGCAAATGGACAGCAACCGTTTCACCATGGTTCCTATAGTGGGTCCCGTTTGTCCCAAGTCTGAAATATTCATCCCATTTCATCCAGCCGTTCCAAGGGTGGTTTTTCAGCATCTAACTACCATTCATTCCCATTCATTCCCATTGAATTCCATTGAATTCCCACTATCTCTCCCTATGTTCCCCATGGAATTCCCCATAACGTCCCCCATGACGTCCCCCGCCTTGACGTAAGGATTCTCCAAAATGAAGGTGCCATGGGTGTCCGGCTGGTCGATCACAAACCTTGGCGCCTGCGGATTTTTGTGATCTGCGGAGATGAACTATAGGATGGTATAGGAATGTAGCATCAAAAATGGTGAGAAAAACCATATACTATAGGAATGATCTTTATGTATTTTTTTGTAATCACCATTTTGAAAAAAGGAATGTACCCGACCTGGTTATGACTAACAGTTTGCCATGGAAGCCATGGCCCTAATCGAAATAGATGGTTTACCGAACTTAAAAATGGTGGATCTTTCCATGGCTATGTTAAATAACCAAAGGGTATATGACATATATGACATTATGAGGATAGTAATGTGGGAAACCCATGGAAACCCAATTTTTTGAGCCCAAGAATACCATTTGGGGATCGTTTACACAACCCATTTGTGGTGATGTTGGGTGTCTGGCCAATCACTTGGAAAAAAATGCAGCCTACTGTTTCTGATGATATTTGATACAGACTGAAGACTGAAGGCACAAGATGCAGCCTAGAAAAAAAACTTGGGGTCTTCCAACGTGACTTGAAAAACCGCCGCTGTTTTCCACCTATTTTCATTGATGGATCAACCGCTGCACCTTGGTTTCGTTCAGGAAGAAGTTCCAGTTCCACCCGAAGTTCGACAACTGCAGCGGGCCATTGGGCATGAAAAACAAACATCCATTGCCTGGTGGCTGAGCCACCCAGGGAAAAATATCACAAGTGGTGCTGTTGGCTCACTATAATCGTACCAAATAAAATAAGAAGAACATGAATAAGATATTGATATTGATATTGCAATGTAGTAGCAATGACGATGATAATGACAATAATAGTAATAATATATCAATACTGACAAATAACAATAACAATAGTAAATAATATATAACAATAGTAGTAATACGAATAGGGATGGATGGAAAACACAAATAAACCATCATCAACCAGCTTGTTGGTTGGTTCTCACACATCCAAACCCTTCGCCAAATGGTGAGCTTTCCCGAAAATGGGCCCGCTCATTGCTGAATGGGCTATACTATACAGACAGCTATGCCATGGCATCGTTCGGAACCACGGCTTGCCAAAGCTTTCCTATTGTCATGACATGTCATGGGTTCAGATTTGCAGCACTGATCCGCTGTTCAAAGATAGATCTGATAGAGAATGAATTGTATCCTGGAAAACCTGCCCCTACATCCGTGAGTTACAATGCAATACTGCCATTGATTTCGCAGTTATACCATGTTATACCCTAGGTTTCTGTCAAAAAAAAACATCCCATCTTCATCGCTGCACCTGATCGGGGTTGAAGCTCACAATGCCGTTGGTCCTCTGCATATCAGCTGAGGTTTGACCTGTCGATCAGGGCATGGTTGGGGAAAATGATGAGAGACCGACCATCCCATTTTTGGGGTTACCAAGGTCGTAGGAAATGTACCAGAGCAATTTTGATGCATGGATTGCGACACAAATACCGGACCCAGGTTGTACCTAAGTTCATCAGACCCAATCGGACTTCAAGATGCAATTTTCGGAGGAGTAGGCTAAAGACGGTAGACCCGGTAGACATGATTTTGCTTGCTGACCATTTAATCATAAGAAATGGAGCGGTCTTCAGGTTGAGAAGTCGTTGCGAACCGGCCCCACGCCTCATGTAATTGTCCAAGACTGCACCACGTTCAAGCTCCCAAGGGATCCAAACACTCCAGCAACTTGGAACTACTTGAAGGATGATCCATTCACTATGGGACTTTCTCCAAAATGCCAAGCGTAACCATCAAATCCACACTTCCTTCATCCGGCCTTGCGTGTGGAAATCTCCAGCATTGGGCTGAACAAAACCTGGAAAATTGAAGAGCCTGCAAGCAATGGCGATTCATCTGCCAAAACGACTTTGTCTTTTACACAGGGTTGGCTGGTAACCGGAATGACCATCCATCTATAAAATGTATTGGTGGTTGGAGGTTTCCGAATCCATGGGGGGTACCCCTAAATCATCCATGTTTTTCCCATGGGATTTTCCATTCTAAATCATCCAGCATCACTTGATCCCCCATTTATGGAACCGTCCAATAGACCATAGGGAGCCTTCGCTGCTGCTGGCGCTGCTCGCGTGGGAGATCAAGGTAAGATCCTGAGCAGTTGATCCGGGAATTTCTCATTGGGAAACCATGGGATTTTACCAGGAAGAATCACAGGATATCACAGGTTTTACCAGGGGAACAACTTGTGGGAAACCATAGTTTCACCAGCAATTCTGGATGGAGATCCCGCAAGTGCCTACCCTTCATGCAAGTCTGAGAGTGAAGAAATTTGGGTGTTTGCAAGATGAGTGTTAGTTTTCAGGAGGGCAGGGACGAGCAAATTCCTGGTCGATCACAGGATGGATCACACAAAAACCAACCTTTGACGCTCGTTGGCCTACAGCTGTTCTCATTGTTAGAATCATCCCCATTAAGCCCAGTAGTATATCCAATAAAACCTTCCACTAAGAGGCCTCGCCAACTTCAAAGCTCAGCTGATGCACCAAACCGATGGACGGATGACCACAATATGGACAAACCAACTTGTGATTATAGTTGGTGATATGTCTCATTATGTTCCCTCCCATGAAACCACCATTTTCATTGGTAGGATCCAACTAACTTGACCATGGCCATCAAACAAATCAACTAAGTTAGCCATTAAATCCCAAGTAGCTTGGCCACTACCCTCTGGTAAACTAACATAGCAATGGAAAATCACCATGTTTAATGGGAAAATCCACTATCAATGGCCATTTTCAATAGCTATGTTAAATTACCAGAGGGTAAACATCCATGAAACCATCGGTTGAAACCGCTACGGAAACCGCTACGGAAACCGGCCCCGGTTTCAGCTTCCCGGCGACCTGAGCCACTGAGCTTCCCGACGCCTCTTTGGCCAGAAGTCATCCTCACGGGCCTCCAAGTCTGCGTTGATCCATAAGAAGTGCCATGATCATCATGTATACCCTCTGGTAAACATACAAAATATATACAATCATAGTTATAATCTTCATTATAAACCAACCAGGAACGCGAACGCGGCTTCTTTTCTCGCTTCACTCCCACCGACCCTCAGCACCTCAACGGGCATGTAGTTGAAGTAGAAGTTCACATGTTTCGCAGTGTATCCCATGTGAGGGACCGCCTGCGAAGGTGGCCATGGCTTACACCTTTGGGGTACCAAAATCATCCAACTTACCAACCTACAACATCCTATATACAACATGGATGAAAATCGGTCATGTCATGTCAAGTATGAAACCTTTCAACTTTGGGGAGAGTCAATGATTTTGAATGTTCTTGAAGATGCTTGAACCCTAGGTTCCTCAGTCACAAGGCACCTCTGTGGCAAGCTGATAGTGGAACATCTTTCCAACGCCACCATCTGAGGTCCTTTTCCTCTGCACCTGCGGTTTGCCGCTTTTGGATCCAATTTCGCTGCTCAGCCAGCATGCAGATTTGCATATGCGATCATATGCGGCCTGTACGATCTTGTGGTACATGGCACTCTCGGGAATGTGCGGGCAGTTGTGCACAAAGTGCGAGCCAACAATAAACTTGCCCGCTTCGAGGTGCCTGCCATCAACATCCAGGTCATCCGATAGGGCCTGAATCGGCCTTAAAATCATGTGGGTTTTTTTGGGATCCAGGGATCCACTATCCGCCACTATCTACCCACTATCTACCCGGAATCAATGTGAGCCTTACCAACCAGCTGTGCTAGGGATGACATGACAAGCACGCCAGGTTCACCCAAGGTGAGTGTGTGGAACAAACAAGTCCAGCCTTAGCCCCGCCGAGCGCAGACAGGTTTGACTGGGCTAACTCTACCATGGAAGCAATGACTTTTCTGACGTTTTTGCACACTGTAGGTAGATGGATGGATGGATAGGAAGATGGGTAGATAGGTAGACAGCCAGACAAACAGGCAGATATACATCTGTTCTAGATGCTTGTAGTATCTATTTGTGTCCGTATGTGAATCAGAAACATCTCGACATAAGCTTAATCTAAACTGTTTGCCAATCCCATCCCCCCTTATTTTTCACACCCCCATTCTATGGTCCCAGACAGGTGGCGTCATCCCTTACTAAAACATGGTTTCGGTGGAAGGATTGTTGGGATCATAAGTGGTACCGTATGTCCTTTATGGGATTACATATTGACCCAAAATGGCGAGATATCCAAATATCGTATCCGCTGTTGTATCATCATGTACCCAAATGGCTAGTCCATCCCAATTTTACAGTATCATTTGAACACAGTACAACATCCAGTTTTGGATGGATATAATTATTATTATTGTAATTACTGAGAATATATGTACAGTAATTATATAACAATACTACCAGTACATTGTAGCAACTATGGATATTCCTGGATAATGAAACTATCCAGTTTTGACCCACCATCAGTGGGTCAACCCTTCTCAGCATCTCACTCGTCTGGAGCACACCTGGTAATCTTGACGCCGTGCTCTGCCTGGAAGCTAAAGCCCAGCAGCTGCCGAAAAAATGGCTG
The DNA here is from genome assembly GCA_947184155.2 of Cladocopium goreaui. Classification (NCBI taxonomy): domain Eukaryota; class Dinophyceae; order Suessiales; family Symbiodiniaceae; genus Cladocopium; species Cladocopium goreaui. Next base: position 313,388 of record CAMXCT020006755.1, on the reverse strand, counting down.
GAAGACCCCAACTTGCTGGTTCTCATCGAGAAAATCCATGCAAAATCCACCATGACATTGAATATATTAAATGAAATGATATGAAATGATATGATCTGGATTGGAATGTATGGTTTGTTGGAACAAAAAATGGTGGTTTCCGAGATCTCCCTGTTCCGGACGTTCCAAAGGACGTTTTCGAACCAGATCTTTGTAGAAATCGCCTCTGTGTCCAGAGACAAGATCCGGTCAGGATTGATGTGCATCCTCCAGTTCAGCTCGATGTCAGACCCATCCTGGATGGTGCTGCTGGTGCTGGATAGCTGGGGTCGCAGAAGCTTGGACATCTTTGGAGCAACCCAAAAGGATCCCAGTTGACTCATCCCAAGAAAAATATGGAGTCCGTTTTTCTGGGGGTACATCCAGTTATCATCCAGTTATCATCCATGTTTTTTCATGGAAATGTTGGGTGATTTTCCATCCAAAAAAAGCATCCAGCGGGGCATCCCCATCAGTCCTCGAGGCGCTTCTTGATGGATCTTGAACACCATCGGTGACCATCCTGCCGAGGCCCAAAAGCCGAAAAAGCCTGGGAAATTGATAGGTTTTCAGGCTATCCATGGCTATCCCCCATCAAAAATTGGAAAATCATGGAAAATCGAAAAAGAAAAAAACCCTCCAAAAACCATGGGAATTTCGTTTGTCAACAATGGTTTCCTGTCGATTTTCCCTTAAAAACCATTGGAAAATCATGGAACCTCTATATTTTCCCAGCCAAACCAATCCATCTGGGTAAATTATAATATTTCACTAACCTGAATTAAGGCCATTTGGGGATGATTCCCCTTACTAACCAGGATTCCAGTGAGGTCGCAGTGAGGTCGTTATAATTTACCCAGATCCATAGACACTTCGCCGTGCAGAGTCGCCGCCTCATCCGCCGCTTCCTCGCAATGCTCATGCAGCCGGTGCGGCTTCAGCTCCTCGAGTCTGGTGGGATGATTTTTGATGATTTTTGGGGCCCAAAAAAATCATGGGAAATGATGGAAAATTATGGAAAATGATGAAATGATGAAATAATTGTGTGAAATTTCAGGGTTGATTCAATGCATCCTCTGCAATTTTCGATGGCTTCCCGGATCTATTTTCAATGGTGTCAGTTCTCAAAGGTGTCAGCCAAAAGTCGAGACCCAAGCCTCCAACTGTTCGAGGCACCTTTGACTTCAGCTCTACTTTTGTACACAAGATTACAATAATAGATTACATGAGTCTCTCAATCTCAACCAAGATCTGCAATATACTTTTCAAACAGTGATGGGTGGTTCCAAACTTCGTTGAAAATCTGAGTCACATGGGATCACTTTAGCATGGGAAAATCACTTCGCATCTCCTCGACATCAGCAAACGGCTCGAAGTTGGCGCTCGCTTGTAGCAGCAGAAAACCTCAGATCCAAGTGGTTTTACGGAACTATGGTCACAGGGGCAATGCGCCGGTCTATCTGCTTATGACATGTTTCATTGCCAAGCAAGCATCCACCAGAATTTCCAGCAAAGGGGCAAACAATGCTTTGCCTAGCTAAAAGTTCATCAAATTCTCAGTGAAACTTGACAAACCACCAGAGCAGTGCCTTGATAGAGGTAAATTGCTTCATTCAATCAAAATGAAACTTCTTGGAAAAGAGAACAAAAATGGTCAGATATATTCAAATGTTTCAAATATTATGAATGTTCTTCAACATCAGCTTTACAACTCAGTTTGAGCTTGGAATCATTCCGGTTGTGATACAGTACACCACACCATAGGCACATACCTGCCACCCAAAAATACGCAAAACCCTGCTGCAGAACCAGGGAAAAAGTCTGGTTTGCTCGTCCTGAGTGACCGGGCTGCACCATGCCAACCGCCCCATTGCGGCCATGCACCCACCTGGCTGCACGCCGAGAAATGGGAACTGGGATAACCATTCGATGAGGATACAACCAATGGGGACATTTTTTTCAATGGGATATAAGATGCTAGAAGGACATAAAGTGGGACTTAACCCACAAAAGTGGGATTATAACATATTATAACTTATAACCATTTGTAACCATGTTACTGGGGATGTAACCTAAAGACAAAATGTCATGGCTTTGGGTTGGACCTTGGCAATGGACAGCCACCCCGCCAGCAGTGAAGGAAACAACAACCCTGGCTGGCTTGACGTCCCTCTTGGCAGCGCTCAAAAGATTTGAACCAAAGAATGCTGCAAGGAATGGCTTGCGACGTGCCCCAGAAATGCTTCAGGCAGCTTTTGGAACTCCCAAACCCCTCCTTGGCGCATTGATTCTAGTGATGCAAAGGATTATCATGGGGGCCAAAGCTGCTATTCCCCTTCCATTTTTTGCAAAGACCCCAGAATACTCACAAATCCTCAACTTTGCCAGGTCTCTATGCGTCCAAGTTTAATGCCCTCTACTTTGACCATCCAAATATGTGTGGCTGCCATCGTCGATCATCCCACTTGGGCTCTGAGGCCAAATTCACCGCTGTCAGGGAAGTGCAGGCTCTGAACCTAAGCCATGACGACTTGTTTGATCTTTTTTGGGAATGTTGGCCAAGCATTTGGACAAAAGAGGGGGATTCCAACTGCAGTGAGTAGCCATGCGATGGGTCTCAGGACTAAGAGCGAGGCATCGCCGAGACAGCCTCACCGAGACAGGCAACGAGAGAAAAAAACGATGACTTGGTCACCACTGATCCAATGCAGATCATCAATGATCTCCCAGACAAGAGTCACCACATCGTATTCCAACAGTTGGGAACATCCAAAATCCAGAAAAAAAAATCGTGGTGTCTCTGGCAGCTGATCTGCCCACCTGTCCGGTGAGCTGTGGGCAATTCATGAGCCATGCCACTTCCAGTTCAGGATGCTCTACCTCATCACTGAGGCAGTGAAAAAAGACTTAAAATCTGTTTTGAACATCTTTAATCCCCAGATTTGGGAGCTTCAAGTCCTCCTTTCCGGGCGTCAACGTTGTTTCTGTGCTAGACATCTTTCAATCTGAGCAGAGGAACGGGTTTCAGCGGGCGCCACCAATCTTTGAGCACCGGACAGTAGGAGCAGTGAGGCTTCTGCACTCCGACAGATCAACGAATCTTAAACCTCAGCAGCTCCACTGTGGACCATGGGATGCCAAAGGAGCGCCACGACCAAGGCGAGGACAGGGATTGTTGGCCGGAGAAAGGATTTCAGTAGCACACTGGTCCTGCCAAAATAAACAAATCGGCTGTAGCTCTGCTTTATGAATCTCCAAAAGTCAGATTGCAATGATTGAGGAATGGTAGAAATCTGGTAGAACATGGTAGAACTGCTACCCAGTGTGATCCAATGATGTTGAGCTGTTGATATATCTGCCCCAAAGGTCCGTTAGCTGCCGACAGTGGGTAACCTCAGCTGAAGCGTTGAAGAAATTAGAATGCGTTGCCCATTTTCAGGTGGCAAAATGATGAAGAAGAACTCCACTTTGCATGCAAGAAAATGGTGCAAAAAAATGTTTCACCAGCTAAGAATCAGGCGGAAAGCAGTTCTAACTGCGGCAAGGCGAAAGAAATATGCGAAATGTGACACTTTGCAATGTACAGGGACCTGAGCTGATCCAACAGGGATGAATTGAAGCATGTTGGGGGTGGCAGTGGCATCATATCTGGAATCTCTGCATCCGCACCGGAGATTCTGACACGCCATCAGGAGTTTTGATAATTGCTCATCCGGCAAGTTCGTGATCTGGCGGATTCCACTCAGTGCTCAGCTGACCTGCTGACCAGTTGCTTGTCTTCGATGATTCCGCCACAGTTCAAAACGAAATGGATATGGATATGGCGGATATGGGTCAAAATTATCAAGTCACCACCCCCAGAAAAAAAAAAAAACATCACTTGTGTGGCTCCATTGCTACCCAAGTTTGACCCGAAAATCACAGTTCTCTGATGTCACCAATCCAAGCCAGCAAGGCTCCCGTCAGGCTGAGACTGGTCAGATTTTGTGAAATGTTGCTGGGGATGCTCTGTATCTTGCTATCAACCTCAGTCGGCTGGTCCAGATCAGAAACCCCTCAAAAAAAAAACACGAGAGAATCATCCGCATTTTGAACCTGAATCAAACTGACTGATGCCAAAAAAAACCTTATACTTGGATAGTATCTATTGACAAAATCACCTAAAAGTCTTGTTTAATTGGTTCCAGTAGTACCCCAAGGGTAGGGTCCCCATCATCACACCTCCGCACCCGCATCGGCTCACACTGGGCAAACCCGGCCACTTGAAGCCTGCGAAGCTTCGGGCTCACGGAGAAGAACGACTTCACGATCTCTTCCGAACAACTGCCATCACCGGCGGATGGCCACACGCAAAACATGAGGACACTGCAAAACCATCCGCAACTGGAAATATTTGGATGGTTTCATCATTTATGGACGTTTTAAACTAAACTGTTTATAAGGCTATGTATGTCGCGCCTATGTGGTAATGTAAAGATGGCAATGCCATGGATAATCCAACATTTTTGACCGGAATATGGGATAAAATGATCATGTTCCAAAAAAGAAAGTTAAGGATGATTTAGTTTCCAGGATATTCGTTCGATGTTTCCTCCAAATATTCCAGGTGTCCAACGTTTCTATCTATGACTGGGGGCAATAAACTGACCCATTCCCAGTTGCCCTCGGGCTGAATTTCCTTTGCACGAAGGCCAATGATTTTCAAATCCCACAACTGGTTTTGCAACAGTTTTGTCTTTATTAAGTTAACTATTGTACCCGAAACATATATTGTACATACATATTATATATATATATCTATCTATCTATCCATCCATCCATCCATCCATCCATCCATCCATCCATCTATCTATCATGTTATATATATACTGTATATATATATGTTCCAAGTTCCAGGTCCCCCCTCCCCCACCCATGGTCATGGTACCCCTCTCCCCCTGTAGCATGGGGGTTGTGACGGCATCATGGTTCCTCCCTCCCGGAAGATACCACATCATTGGGAGGGGGCGAGGCCACCGAACCGGGAACCAGGAGCAGATATATTATGTATATATATATTTACATACATACATACATACATACATACATATATATATATACATATATATATATATATATGAGGTCATACATGGATCATGCCACTTTCATATCCATATCAGACCCGTATCACACCCATAAATCTATGGCCAGAAACAAAAATGGAGCTTCCACAAACAGTTGGTGCCTTCTGAGGCAGAGAACTTGCAGGCTTGGAGTCACCTGGCTGCAACGTGGTCCGACTGGGAGCCCCCCATACAAATGACCCACAAAAGTCGCTATCGGACTTTCAGCTTCAGTTCAAAATCTTGGGAGAATTTTGGGGATGATAGTGGTGATCTTTACTTATCGCCTGATTTCGAAGTCAAGTACGGGTGTAAACATACTGCAGCAGTGAAACAAACTTCTCAAGTGGTCCAGCTTCTATATTTGTCAAATACGAGTACTTGAGGAGCTTAAAAAAGCCAGACTTGGTTCAGGGCTCATTTTTAGCATAAGTGAAGCATAGTGAAACCGTACTGGTTGGGATATCCAGATATCCTCCCGCATGTTTGGTACACTCAGATGTTTCCGTGACACATCTTCACATCCCTGAATGGATTTGATGAAAAGAGGGTAGCCCCAAATTTTGCTGGTTGAAAACGTCATTTTCCCTATAAATTAGCCATAAATTGAAGGTATCCCGGTATCAAATCCGAATGAGACGTAGCCGTGCCAGGTAGCCCACTTAGGAGCGGCGACCCACCTTCCAAGTCAAAGGCCGATTCGGATAGCCCCCTGAAACTTCCTGCCAGGGACCATTGGTTGGATAATGAAGCAGACCCACAGAGCAGAGTGGAGATCATGAGGATGTGTTTTTTTCATTTTTTCTATGTATAATCCTTTGGGTGATGGGCAAAACTTATCAAAACTGAAGTCAACATACCTTATCCGATCTCCACAGGGCTGTGTGTCAAGATCCTTCTACCCTGGCGTCACATCAAAATAATTAGCTGCTAGTTCTGGATGTTCATCTCTCTCATTCATCTGAATGTGTCTAAAAATAGGATACTTCTAAACTTGATGCTTGAAAACCTCATTGTCCCCATTCAAACGGTACTTTTGGTGGAAGCCTATTTCCATTTATCAACTGATTAAGTCCATAGTTTTGCTGGGTAGATCCCCACCTTGGTCAAATCCCATTGAAACAGGGATTTCCATTGTCAAATTCCTATTTTACCACTACCCTCTGGTAAACTTACATAGCTATGAAAAATCACCATTTTGAATGGGAAAATCCACTATAAATGGTCATTTTCAATAGCTATGTTAAATTACCAGAGGGTACCGTTTTTCGTTGGTTAAATCCCATGAAGTCCAACCTGGGGTATCTTTTTAAAGGTCCTTCTCTTCCTCCGGCATCACCGACAATTTTCGCACCTCAGGGACAATGCTTTTCAAGCAGCCGCTGGTGGCATGCGCAGCTGCTATCTGATATATAGATATAAATGGTAGACATAGATCCAGATCACTATATAGTTCTGCATAATCATATAGCACATACATGTTATGAAATGTGTTATAAATATCTATAATACAACATAATATAATATAATAGAATAAAATATAATATAATATAATATATTTTAATATAAAATAAAATAATTTATTTTATTTTAATATAATATGATATGATATGATCTGATATGATATAATATTAATATAATATAATATCATATAATAGAATATAATGTATTTTAATTTAATATAAGATAATGTATTTTAATTTAATATAATATGATTTGATGATATGATCTGATATGATATGATCTGATATGATATAATATTAATATAACATAATATAATTTAATATAATGTAATATATATATATAATATTATATAATATAATAGAATATAATATAATAGAATATAATATAATATAATATAATATTAATATTAATCTAATATAGTATAGTATTAATACAATATAATATAATATAATACAATTTAATATAATATGATACAATATTAATATAATATAATATAATACAATATAATATAATATCAATATAATATAGTATAGTATTAAAATAATACAATATGATATAATATAATATAATATAATATAGTATAGTATGAATATAATACAATACAATATAGTAAAATATAATACAATATAATACAATACAATATAATACAATACAATATAATACAATACAATACAATACAATATAATACAATACAATATAATACAATAGAATGTAATATAATATAATAAAATAATATTATATAATATATAATATAATATCACATAACATAATTTAAAATAATATATATATATATATACATATATACACATGTTTCTTAGAGTTGTATTTGCTAAGTAGCCAACATATCGGATAGTCATAAGAGATCCCAGTGACGCAGAAGCGCCGAAGCAGCTGCTCGACTTCATGTGAACTCACCTGGCTTGGCACTGGGAGAGATGGGAACTGGATACCCTAGGGTAAAACATAGAAAAAGATGTGGAAAACACATGGTGTTTTGGGGAAAATGATCTACTTTCATCTACTTTCATGGTGGGTTAACTCCACTTCGAACTCTTAGTTTACAGGAGGGTGCATTCCACTAACTATGGTACATGATGGAAGATCATATGACAATAATCGAATATGAACATCTATGAATCTATGAATGGGGATGCACTTGGAATTAGCAAGTGAATCGTAACTGGATTCTAAGCCGTTTGAAACCGTTTCGAGAATCTCTGGCACCCAGCTGGGCAGAAACATCCGGATGTCAGGATGTTGATTGGGCCTTGCCAAATGTTAGGATTTGTTTAGATCTATGACCTATGGTGAAACATCATAGATACTAGATAAATCATAGATCTATGATATCATCATATCTTTTTCATCAATAGATAGATAGATAATGTCAGGATCTGTGTTGATAATATGCTGATGATATTGGGCTGTTGGGCCTTGGAATGCAATGTATCACTGCAGATTCAGCTGACAGTCGCCACCTTGAACTCGAAGACAAAGCTGCAGCGAGTATTGGCCGGAAGTTGCAGCTCCTTTTCAATGGATTAGTTTAAGGGAAATTTTACAGGAAACCCCATATTTAATGGTAAAAACCATGGTTTCCTGTAGATTTTCCCTTAAACCAAACCATTGACCTTTGGAAATGACACAAGCAAACATATCCAATGCTGCCATGGTCCGAAGGATTCCTAAGCTACATGGCTCCAGTGTGTTGGAATCATCTTGCCAGTGATGACAAATATGATATAATATGATCGTGACGGGGATGGTGACAGCGATGTTGTTCTGTATATGGGGGTTTCCTAAAATGGGGGATCCCCATTTTATGGTTGGTTTATAATAGAAAATCAAACTAAAATGGATGATTTGGGGGTACCCCTATTTTAGGAAACCACTATATATATATATCTATATATAATATATATATATATATAATATAATGTAAATGGAACTTTATGCTCTGCTCGATCTCTGTCAGCACCCCAAACCTCCAACATCACGCGGAATTTCGCTGCCTTGGTCGGTTCAGAAGTGGTGAGAACTTCTCCTAGTGCCATGGAAAGAGGAGCTTAACTCAATGGATTGACTTGAAGGAAAATCTACAGGAAACCATAGATTTTCCCATGAAATATGCGGGCTTCCTGTAATTTTCCCTTCGAATTTGCCATGGTTTTTCCTGGCAAACAACACCAGGTCCTCCTGGTCCTGTTACCATCGATTTGGATCCTGGATCTCAGGCGCCCCAGCATTCCGAATCATGCACTCGAAGTATTTCAGCCGCGGGTGTCGCTTGATCCTGATGGACAAACGGCATGCTACGGCCCCCTTGGATGTGGCACTCCAACCAATGGCCAGCCTCCGGTGTCATCAAACATGGCTTGCTGGAAAATCCCATAGAATTATATATAGATGTTTTTTCCAGCTAAAAACCTTAATTTATAGGGTTTTATGGATTTTCCCATTGCTATGTTTGATGACACCGGAGGCTAGTTCAAGCCATCCCCACATTGCTGCAGCTCTTCCCCCCGCAAGTCCAGTCGTTGAGCAGAATGATCTCATCTCGATCACGTGCGTTTCCACCTCGCACTGGGGTGGGAAGATGCCTCTGCAAAGTGGAGTTCTAAAAAACCTAGTGGGTCAACCTAGTCAACCCGCAAGAATCTGTGGTTTTCATGCTTCAACCAACAAATGAAGAGGGATTGAAGGGGGTTCAGCCATCAAGAACAACCATGGGGTTAGTTGATCAACCAAAAAAAAACAGAGAATGAAGGGGACTTGATCATCAACGTCCACAGCTGTTCTGCGGTAACGACCCAGTCCGCAATTGTCGTCGTAGTTGAAGGTCAAGCACCTCAGTCGGCGATCAACTGGAATCTTCCCAAGGGATCCACGTGTGGCTTGTGGCGGATCAAAGGCTGACTGGAAAGTGGTGGTTGGCCAAATGTGGCTGACATGTTTCATTAGTTTTCCATGTTTTTTGTCCACGGCTTTCCCATGTGTTTTTTTCCATATGGGTATGGATCAATACCTATTAATACCATTTTTAGCGGGATGAACATCCATTTACCAGCTATTTTGATGTTCACCAGGGGTACAAGGTTTTGACACACTGCCATATGTGGCCATGTTTTTCTTTACTTCTCCACGCGTTTCAAGCTTTCCATATTTTGGAAAGGTCACCGCCTTTCCAATTTCAAGTCCAGCCGCTTGGATGGAGCCGAGCGTAACCTGTTCAAAAATGACAATAGCTCAGCATAGCTCAACTTAGATCTGCCTTGCCATGTTTTTTAGCTGGATAACATATCAGTCTTACCCTCTGGTTATTTAACAGTTCGCCATGGAAAATCACAATTTTTAATAGGTAAACCATCTATTTCTATGGGCCATTTTCCATGGCTATGTTAAATAACCAGAGGGTATATAAGTTGTCATCATTGTATCAAATCATTGCAAATGAATATACAGCAGAAGCCTTTGCTTGTTAGTTTACAGTTAAAAGCACAACGATTTTCCCACATTGTTGTTGGTAAACCGCCATATTTGGTGGTTGAGTCCCATTGATTCACTTATTTTAATGGTTGAATTCCCGGTGTTTGTTGAACCGTTAGTCCCTGCCCCGTTTTGTTGGTAAATGTATCGTATCCCGGTCGACCCAGTGGCTTCTCCCAATGACCAAGCAACTCTTCGTCGATCTGGTCCCGGAGTTCTCGACCTTGCACAGGCCATGGCGGCCATGGGGGTTTGACTGCTTGACCCCATGGTCGAATCATCGAAAGCTGAAGCCATGGCCCATCATGGCCCTTTGTAGATGACTTAGCTATTAAAAGATGGTCATGTTCCCTAGCTATGTTGGCTTAGTGGAGGGTAAATTATCCTTTGGCTATGGGTCGAAAGCCTGGTAGGTACGCTGGTGAAAACATCAAAGTAGCTGGGATTTATGGCTGTTGATCCCCCAAATACGGCAATGTAGGTTGTGACATCCCCATCATGTCATTCATAAATCATTGAAATCTATTCTGGTTGGTGGCATACCTACCCCTCTGAAAAATATGAGTTCGTCAGTTGGGATGATGACATTCCCAATATATGGAAAAATAAAAATAAAATGTTCCAAACCACCAACAAGTATTGAAATCTGGTGAATCTAACATCACCAAGGAATAAGGTTCTTTCACTAGCCCGGTAAAATATGCTTATCTGGACAACTGAAAAAATGAATGTCACCGGCCTGAAGATTTGAGGATGATTCCCACTATGTACTAGCCATCGTTATATTCTAGATCATCCAAATGTATCATCAATACTATATAAATATGAATGACCTAGTATTTAATATCATAGGGACTTATAATGATTTCTATATATATATACACACACACATTTTGACGAAATACATTGGATGAAAATAATGTGGCAAATCCAATCATGGTCTCAATCACCTGTTTTGCCAAAAATGGGTTGTTAAACCGTCAACTGAAAGTTTATCACTGGGTTTACACTTTACACCTTACATTTCGGCAATTTCGTTTTTTTTAGTTGCCCTCCTTGCAACTCCAACGGACAAAACTGGTGCGTGGAAGACGATTTTTTTTTCCATTGAAAATCACAAAATCAGAATTCCATGTTGGTTTTCCTACTGTGGATGGAAGAAATCCTGCATCAGTTGATAGATGGTTTATCCCACTATTTATAGGGTTTCAACATGTTTCAACCATCCAAGGTGGTGCAGGATTTCTTCCATCAACAGTAGTACAAACATGTACAAAATGTTGTGACGTGACAGTTGTGACACGTGTATCTGCCTGCTTGGTCTCTCCGTGCCCTGAGGTCCCAGCAGGTCGAACGGACAATGCTCAACTGGATGTTCACCTGAGCCATTTTTGTCCCCACCGAAGGCGGTGGGAGATACCTGTTACACCCTATTTTTATAGACCAATGATGACCAATGTGTCACGAAAAAAATCAGATTCTTGGTTCCTGGCCTGGCTAGCGGCTTTTTTTTATGTCTTGGGTCGAGTCTTTCAACTACGAAAAAATGACGCACAGCGACTCTGGTCGTTTCCAGACCTCATCCCATGTTTTATCGGTACCCAATGTTTTGACCCAGAAACTATTCTCTGAAACCCAGCTACCTGATGCCAGATCAGGTGGGAAGCCCACCTCATTCGCACCACTGTAGCATAGCAAGTCACCAACCAGGTTGAAGAGAATCTGCGACCTCTTCAAGATTCTTCAAGGTGTGCAAGGCAGCCAAGGCAAGGAAAAAAAATCACAGAAATGTGAAAAAAGGATGTATACTGGTTGGGGCTTTGGGAACATTTAATTTTATTTTCCATTCAGTTGGGAATGTCATCATCCCAACTGACTATGTGTTCTAATATGGTCGACTGAGTCGACTGAGTCTACCTGACAACCTAACAACCGCCGTTTCTGAATGCTACCCTCTGGTAATGACTAACATAGCTATGGAAAGATCCACCATTTTGAATGGGAAAATCCACTATCAATGGCCATGTTCAATAGCTATGTTAGTTTACCAGAGGGTATCTCAAGTTTCTGTTGGTCTTGGTAGATCATATCCCCGCCCATCTGATATTGGTCATGCTATCCTCATGCTCATGCTCAATTCTGGAACATATTTAAAAAAAACATAGAACAAAATGCTATCCAAGGCAGATTTTAGGATATTTAAGGAAGGCCATAAGGTCACTTTAAACTAGCCAGATATCTCCAGATCACCAGCCCGTTTTTTCCACCAGGGATGCACCTGATGGGTGACGTCAAATCCAGAAAGGACCAAGGCCTTTCTGGTGCGATGCAGCATGTGACCATCGCATGATATGGTGGGATTTTGGGATCTTTGGGTCATGAATTTGGGGATTTTGGAACTTGAAAAAGAGTGGAATGTGGTACTATGTGGTACTTGTACTCTGAATGTAACCACATAGAAAACCAGGATATGGCCAAGAGAAATGAATAGAAATGAGTGAAATCAATGATGGGATACTGTGGACACTGTGGACATGTGGACCCAAAACTGTGAGGGAAACGAATGCATCAAGGAGTCAACCTGATTCTTGGACAATCCCATGAGTGCCAGTGGTGGCTAACCAACGTCGCGACATCTTCAGTGGTTTGAAACGTTCAAGCGGAAGCTTCGAAGCGCTTCGCCCTAGATCTGCCATCCCAAGACTTGGGTTTGTCTGAAAATAGTGTACCCCTACACCCAATGGTTAATGATCATTATCCCTACTAAATGGCTATAATTGGGGGTATACCCCATTTTCAAACATACCCACTTCAAGTTTCCCTCTTTCTCAAGACAGTCCAAGATATTCTAACCCCATTCCATGGTTTGGTTCGAAAAAAGCAGGGATCGGGACGAGCTGGTAGAGCCCACAGCACCGGGCCTCAGGGCTTGAGCTGAAATGGTGGATGAGCCCGCCATGGTGTGGCCATTTTTCATGGGGACTATGATGATTCGCCACTGGACTTGGGGACCAGATTCCTTGGAGAATGATGAAACATGTCTCCAAGACTCTCCAGGTGGTTTCTTGGGTCCTCATCTCTTGAACAAGTGGATACAGCAAAGAAACTTGTGTTCCAAAAGATCCAAAAGTCGTGACCTAAAGTTCAGCATCATTTTGCTGATCTTCTTGTGTGCTCCCGAGTTCGAGAAAGCCACCTTGGAAGCTTTACACATCTTCCTTCAGGTCGTTGGTTGCTGGGATCACTGAAGGGATGGCAATCCAAGGGCCAAGCTGAAGTAAAGGTTCAGGTGGCGGCCATGGGGGACATGCCTAATGGAGATCAAGGGAAATGGACGTTGCGGGGACGAAATGTGGAGTTGGGGAGAAGATTTGGGGATTGACGTTCCAACCTCTCAAGATCAGATCAGATATGATCCATGGATTGATTTCAGGGATCTACAGAAAGCCATGGTTTTTGGCTTGGGGTTTTTGAGGGGCTCCTGTAAATTGCCCTCCAGTTTTCTGTGAGGTCCGGTTGGAGAGATCGCCCATCTCCTGGACCGTTTAGCCAAGAAGAACATGCCAGGGAGACACTCGGCCGAGAGCAAGGTATCATTCCTTTGCAATTGAAAACCAGGCAGACATGGCAAGCGTCCTCTGACTGGGCTGTTGAAAACGATCGTAATGATGTAATGAGAAACCAAAAATCAGAATATACCTTTCGAAAGGTAGGACATAGCATTTATAGTAGGACAACAGCCTTCGTGTTGGTGTTTGTGAGATGTTGTGGGAATCTGGCTGCGGCAAGTAGGACGAAATTACAGGTTTGAGCCAATGCTGAAGTCACACGGCGTCAGATGCAAACCTCTGCGCATCGTCTAAACCCTGGAACCCCCTTGTGAACATCCTACTGCTCGCACGATCCTGGGGGTGAAACCAATGGATGTCAATGAATAGAATTGATTGTTTGGGAATGTTCACAGACCCATTTAAGGTGGTGTTTTTCATGGTGTTTGGTTTCGACCTATCCCAGGGTGCGAATTCAGTCCTCTTGGGAATCCGCCCCTTTTCAGAGTCGGTCCCAAAGATCCCACTCACTGCAATGTCGAAGGCCCTGAGAGGTGGGGCCAGGCGACCAGGGGGTGGTCATACAACCTGTTTCTTCCTTCTGCATCCAAACAGATCTACCCCTGATGACCCAAAAGAATGTGGAAACAGCATAATGCAACAAACAACAATCAAGATGCATGCCACAAACATGTTTCAAAGTCCGTGTTCCGTGCTCCTATTTGACAACATGGAAATGTGTGGCCCTCTTTTTGTTGGATGTTTCTTCAGCCAACTTCTCCTTCCACCGATTGAGGCAGAGACCACACTGACGGCTGTCTTCTCGTAAATTCTCACCCAGCTGTGTGGGACTGCATTCCACCTGGATCAAAAACGGATCAGCGGCAGGTCTGAGTGCCACATAGTGCTTCACTGGGAAATCCCTCCAGATCTATTGAGATATTCCAATTTCAAAGTTCACAGCAACTGCCACTGTGTGGATCAAAAACTCTGAGACCCCATCTTGATCGTTCCATCTTTCAGGGGATGCTCCAGCCCCGGGATGGCAACAAAAATATGCCAAATCCCAAGGTGTCGTGGTTTGATGCTGAACATATTCATTGTTGCGGTCAGCTAGATATCTATTTTTTCTGTATGTATATATATATATATAAGCTGTACTATATGATTAATTATATATATATGCTGCATCATCATATATGCTGCATCATCATATATACATTCTCTAATGTCATATGTATCATATACTATTATATATATATGCACAATACATATGCAATTGATTGCAATTGTTTGTAATTGTATAATTTGTGTAATCATGTATAATATATGTATATATGTTGATGATGATGATGATGATGATGATGATGATGATGATGATGATGGGTGAAGGTGATGATGATGATGATGATGATGATGATGATGATGATGATGGTGAAGGTGATGGTGATGGTGATGATGATGATGATGATGATGATGATGATAATGATGATGATGATGATGATGATGATGATGATGATGATGATGAGGCTGATGGTGATGGTGATGGTGATGGTGATGGTGGTGGTGATGATGGTGGTGATGCTGATGCTGATGCTGATGCTGATGCTGATGCAGTGTGTATTATATAATATATTATATACATACATGTTATCTGTGTGTATCCCTGTTATCACCTGATGCTTAACCTATTGGGTCACCTTCTCGCCAGAGGCCGCAAGGCTTGTTCACCGTCACGGCCCAGGCTACAATGCCTGGCAGATGGCGCAGGCGTTGGCGGGAAACGGCTGGGAAAACAGCAGGTCAGATGGGAAAATGTGGGAAAACCTCTGGGAAACCTCTGGGAAAATATGGCAATGTGGAAAAGCTATCGGAAAACCAACAGGTTCGGAAAATGATCTATTATCAAATGGTGGGGTTCCAGAATGGTGTAAACGCTTACAGGAGGGTCCCATAGCTTTTCTCCCAATGTTTGAAGGGATGAAAATCTATAAATCCGAGCTATGGGGTGAACAAAAGGCTACTGGGCGGGTTTTGGTCCATATCCCGATGAATAAATTGCTGGTCCTGGAGTCCTTTTTGTGGTCGTTCAAAAATCACTTATCACTGTTGAGATCCGGGCCCTCATCCATCCTCATCCCAAACCCAACCCCCCGAGGTCGTTGTGCCTCAATGAGAGGTTCATGCAGGACAGCGTTGTTGGAAGATGCGAGGTCAAGGCTCTCGCCTCGTGGCCCCCGGAACGTTTGGACCGTTTGGACCCCCTTGGAATTACCAGGATCACCAACAGGGAGAAGCTATGAATCTGAGGACTTGTGCCACCAGGGGATATCAGCTGGAAACATGTCAATATCATGGTCAAAGGATGCATCAACCATCGGATTCCCGGCTGCCAATGCAGACAGTGACATAGTGGATTCGGGCCCAGATTGAAAAGACGCAAGTGCCCAGTTGAAGGTGTTTTTTATCTGGTGATCTGCCTGCAACGATAGCTACATCAATGGAGACAATGGCCAAGCTGAGAAGGCTTGAACAAAGGCAACCCCGTGGCTCCAAACAATCTGTCCTTGAAGTACTGGAATGAAGATGAAAAGGAATCCGTTCCTACTGGAATCCAAATTACTACTGGAAGAACTACCTGGATTAGTACTAAATTAGTACTGAATATTACAGTAACCCGCCAAGACTTCACACAAAGTCTACTCAGCATTCTGCCACTGAAAACTCAGCGGCTGAGCCGTGCGAAACGGCGAAACGGCGCCACTCATGGTGGATCCAACAAAATGAATGGGTAATGCTATTGGTTACTGTGCCCATCATGGGTACAGCCAACAGGAATTGAGGATGTTGATCAACTTATGGGGTATCCCGAGTTTGATACCCACATGTTTTTTCTGGTATCAAAACAAAAAATCGTTCGCAAGCGTTTGACAAACTCATAGATCGAAGCTTGGCTCAAAGTTCAAATCAGAGATTTCGCTTCTCATTTTGGTCATCACCAGGTAGGCTGGTGGACAGCAATTTCCGCACGACCTTCCGCAGGTGATTTTCGATCAGGGGCTTCTCCTGTAGCAAACTCAGCAGCAGCTGTTCCTCCTTCGATGGCAGCTGCCGGGTGCGATCGCACTGCAGGGCTCGGGCCACGAGGCGCCGCAGAGCGGCTTTGCAGTGGGACAGGCGTCGGGCTCCAAAGGCAAAACTCCAGGGATCGCTGCTGCTGGTCAGAGGGATGGGGAGGGCCTTGAGGAGCTCCTTTACCGCATCTTTCCTGAGCCAGTCCTCTCACCCTCAGAGATTAATTTTATCCATCTTGAGGGGGATGGTCCCACTTGGAACAGATTTATCACTGAGGGATCATCATCAAACATACCCTTTTTAGATCTTTTTAGGACACGTCGAATGAAAATCAAAATATCTTTGAAAGCACCGGCCAGTGTCTCCATATCTGCCAGGGGCCCAGCCAACAACTCAAAGATCTGCATTGCCAGTTGCTTCTGTAAGCACTTCACCAGCTGCCTGGCAGCTTCGGTCCTGGGGATCAGCACGCTGATGCTGTGCTGCCCACTGCTGGGATCGCAGCCGTGGCTCACGAAGACGATCTGGGCACCCTGCCGCAGCCAGAGCTTCATGAGCCAAGAGGTGGCACCGAAATGGGCCGCCACAGCATCCACCTCTTGGGATTTCAGGTGCACCAGGCTCTGTTCCAATAGGCGTTCCCCAAGGCCATAGCCCCGCAATGCTGGGTGCAGGCGCCAACGCATCATGCGACAGTAGCGAAGTTGGGAGGCCTCTAAGGAGCCAGCATCACGAGATAAAGTCTGGGCAGTGAGATTTTGAGGCACTTGACATCTTCCCAACCAGAGTCCGTGCGCTTTCTCAACATCTTCCACTGGCTCTTCAATGCCGGAGATGGTAATTCCAACATGTTTATTCTCATGTTTCAAGCTTAACCAAATGATGCCTTTAGCATCCAGAAAGGTCTCAAGATCAGAAGGCTTGGTCTTGTAGTGGCCAATTCGCAGCAGGCCATACAACTCTTTCAGTTCTTCATCTGTGAATCTCTGACGGTCCACCTTTTCCACTTGCGCATGTTGTGCCACACGATCTCTTTCCCCCATCTCCAATGTCACGGGTGCTGCGTCTAGCAGCAGTGCTGAGCGTGAGAGGGCCTCACGTGCAGACATACAGTAGGAATGGGCGACTAACCATCGCCTGTGTAATGTGTTCAGCAAACCTGCAAGCAGAAGCTTCAACCCCCATCTACAAAGAAGATATCTGATGTATGAATTTCTTCCAAACCTTGCCACTTGGGTGTTCATCCGAGTTTGTGAATGGTGAATCTGCATGGCTATCACTTAGAATTGCCAGGAGGCTCAGCATGCTCAGCCAGGTATGGGGACCCGTCACCAATGACGAAATCCTCTCTGAGATCACGGTTGCTTCAGGATGGAGCCCGTCAAATGTAGAGGCCAATTAATCATGAAACTTCATGAAACGTCAAAACAAAATCACCAGTCCATCTCCCAATATTTCACTCGTAATCATTCCAAATAAATAAAATGAACAATAAATCATGAACAATAATTCATCATGAATAATCATCATTAATCATCATGAACTTACCAAAAAAATAACCAGTTCACCAGTTCACCAAGTTCCACTCCCCATTTCACCCGTCGTAGCCGTCGCCTCCAGGGGACATCCCTCGGTCCATCGCCAGGCCGAGCTCAGCTGTTGCATCTGCAGCCCGGGTCGCGCCTGGCGCAGCCGCGGCACGGCGCGGACCAGGAAGCCGTTGCCGCTGCCTTCGTAGCCTCCAGGGGAAGGGATCCACCAGATCGGCCAGGCGTTTTTTTTGGGCGAAATGACCATGAAATCATAGAGAAAATGATGGGGAAAATGGGAAAATGATGGGAAACCCATGATAAACCATCATTTTTGGGTGATTTTCCGATTTTCCCAACATTTTTAAGACAAACCTGTCAGAAATTTGTGGATGTTCCATTCGAGGGTGATGGGATGTTATTGCTTTGCTGAGGGTTATGGTATGTTTATTCATCCTATTTAGTCTTATGTCATTTTCTGGGTGTTTTTTCCTTCCCTGTGGCAGAGCTGAGATGAACTACAGGGTCAGGAGTTGAGGGATAAATTATTAGAAAATATGATGAAATTAATCGTCCAATCTTCGAAGTTCGGTTTTGGAGAGTCCAGTTTGGTTTTCAGGGCACCAACGAACCTCAAACATCACCGAATAGTACAGTACGATGGAAAATGCAGGTGGGATACCTGAAAACAGTCAATCTGGAGTGTCCCCTTTTCCTGCGAAGTAAACCCTTCTATCGATCAACCAACCAATAGGAAAAACACAACCGTTCACATTCGTGACAACCGAGACTTGTAAGCCCACGGTTGCTTGGGAACCCCCCAAAAGTGGATACACCACCAGTATACACTTGAAATGGCAAATGGCACAGTACCGGTGGCAAGCATCCTAGACAATTGTCTGGGAAACGTACGGAAACATTAATCCCAAATAACTGGAACTAAATAATACATAATGATACTAAATCTATACCATTCTATACCCATGACCACTATCCAAGGAACCATCTTGTGAAGCCACTCAACCATGGTTTCAAGAGGATGTTTATATATATATACAGTATACATATATATATACATATTACTATGTGAATGGTGGGAAATATGTGGAATAATCATGATTAATCATTATAGAAGATTCTAAAATATTATAATTGATCATGGTGTTCCATTATTTTCCCTATGGATTTATCCAGTAAATATGACAAATGGGGGGGTTCCATAAATGTGGGTACCCCTAAGTCATCCATTTGTAATGGGAGTTTCCATCATAAACCATCCAGCTATTGGGATATCCCCATTTGATAATAAACATGGAAGAATAATGATAAAAATTGTTTTCATTTTAGTTCCATTATGCTCCATTATCGCGCACCTGCTTCTTCTTTCTTCTCACTCTTACTCTTCTCTGATCTTCTCTCGTCGGCTCTTCTCGTCTCTGACTCTTCCCACCTCTGCTTTTCCATCTGTCCATATCGGAAGTTTGACTTCTAAACTTCCTTCGATCATTATTTTTTACCCACGAGTTCAACAGATGGTTTTTCCCTATTTTCTAAACCATGGAACAGTTTTTCATTCCGAGTTCAACAGATTGAGTTCCCCCAATATCCAAGGAACCATCCAAGGTTGTAGCCAACAGAACTCGACCAGCAGCTTCCAGCAGCTCAGAGGTGAAGTTCACGGGAAAGCCAGCCGCTTCGTCAATGATGAGAAAGGACTCCTGAATGACTTCAGTGGGATTATGTTGGTTAAAAGTTCAAGTAAGTCTACAGTAATATGATGTATATACATATATATATATATATGATGTTTCTTGATTTATGAGCTCGCTTGAGGATTGTTTTTGACGCAAGTGTGGATCCTTATCTTTGCTGACGGTGATCCTTATCAAGGCCGCAACGAGGGTTTTCAGATCAACTCCAAGGGATGGTTCCCCCCCCCCCGCAGCAGATGTCCTTCAGTAGATGTCGTCGTGTCAGCAGCCGCTTGGGCTCTATGAACTCCATCCGTTTCAGCTGCCCGGCACCCAGAAAGGTCTCAGCAGCCCAAAAGACTTGAGAAGTTGCATCCTGCCACGGATGCTCGGTCCACCCTACTAATTGGTATTAATTGGCTTGGAATCTTGGGATTGGAATAGTCTAATAGTCTATCAGAGTTTATGAGTTTTGGGGTGGTCAGTATTGGTTCAAGATTTGTTGAATTGCTATGGGTCCAGAAGAGGCACAATCAATCAATGATGGGGTGCGGTCAACAACGGATGATGCTGTGGATCCAGTTCTTTCTGGCAACGCTACAACTTGAGATGTGGTAGCTACAGCGAATATGTCCGGTATTTTTTGACATAGGACAATGTCCCATTTATGGATGATTTACATTGATTTACCCATATATATTTTTTTCTTGGTACCTATCAAAATGGTGATTTTCCATAGCAAACTCTGAAATTACCAGAGGAGGATACAGTAAACTCCCCACAGCCCAGGTCCTTTGAGGGTGAGGTCACGATGATTCGACAGCCTTTTTGCAAAAGAACTGCTGCAGCCATTCCAAGCAGGGCAGACTTGCCTCGCCCCCGTCGTCCAAAAATCAACAAAGGCCGGGATGACTTGATTTTCAGAATAGTTTGAAGCAAGGCTGCTTGCTCCTGATTTGGCATCATCGAATTCCTGTCAATGTCAGCTTGAAACGAATTCACAGCATCCATAAGCCCTTGCAATTGAGGTTCACCATCCTCCTCCCTACACACAGTGACCAGTTCTGCAGTCCGCGGGTCGTTGCAAAGGCTGTCCAAGAGCTTGCACCACCTGGCACCCAACCGTTCCTTCCTCCAAGTATCCAATGGTGGCGTGTGAAACAGCAACACCCCGCCGCCCTTCAAGGCACCAGACACAGCTCCAAAAGTATCCAGGAATCGCCGGCGATGTGCCGTCAGCACCACCAGATCCAGCTCCTGTCCCATCCACGCCTTGCAAGGTTCCTTTTATGTCAAATTTATTCAGATTTCCTCGACGATAAACATCACCGTTTATCAGGGCGTCCCAAACGGCCCAACCCCCCATGTCATTCTTTCACCACCATCTCAAGCAAGGTTTAAGACTAATCTTACCATCTAACCCCAAAAAATTGGACTTTAATCACTATAGTGTCATCTTCCATCCCCCATAAAAACCCTACAAAGCCATCCCCTGCCTTCACTGGAGGATCCCGCAGGTCTGCCCGCAACAGCCGCGCTCGGCCGCGCGTCTGCCACGCGGCCAAGGCGGCGGACGTGACGCGCTCGGCCCAGGGAGCTTCGCCCGCCAGGAGCACCAAACGACGCTGGACCAACATGGCCATGAGCTGATCAGCTGCTGGGAGGTGATCCCGATCCCATTTCTTTACAAAAAAAAGGGGTTCTGTGGGGGAAAAAAAACACAGAAAAATTGGAAAGCCCGAAGTAAGCATCGCTTTTTCACGCTTGAATTAGACCATGACAATGTCTTTTGCTAGGCCTACCCCGGTATCTCATATACGGTATGTATACCCATGCCACAATTGCAATCCTTCCAAGCAGTTTGCAGTATTTCAGTCCAAACCTCAACCTCATCAACATCCCTCAAGACATCAGCAAAAAATGAGAGGTACACCAATTCATGGCCAGTTGAATGGGGAAAATGATGATGAACCAGCAGATTTGGGAACTGAGTTCAACACGCCGCTGGCACCAATTGGAGAGCTTGAAAATGCCAGTTTGAGCCGCCTCAGGGTGTTTTTGTGACAATCCCACCAAGGTTTAAATTTGAACGTCGTTAAAACTATGACTAAAAGTTTAGAGTCATCAAAGGCATTGGATTTATCTTGTCTTATTGCTGATCTTCCCCCTGCGGCTCCAGGCCGTAGATTCTTTGGAAGGGCAGCGGTCAGCACCCGAACACCCACAGCGGAGAAGCGCCAGTCTCGCAGACAAAGAAAGAGGCACTCCAGACCTTCAACGCAGCAGATGTTCGGTGATTGTAATTACTCATCTTTTTTGGGGGGATTATCATAATATCATATAATATCATTAGGGAAATCCTCTTAACCAGATCAACCAGACTAATGAAACAACAATGCAAGGGCTAAGGTAAAACCCCCGGGGATCGGAGATAATCCCCAGAATAAGGCCTCATGGTTGGGGGGCCACCTTAAGCACCTTAGATTTCCATAGATCTCCATCATCTACCTGTTAAATCTCCCCGGTTTTTGCCAGGGGCCACGCCTTCTGGAAGGTTGGACGCCAGCGCTTCTGCGCCATCATCACCAACATCACGGCAGCAAATGTCCAGACCTCACCACAGTGAGGACATCCATCAATCATCAAACCCTGCAATCTGTTGTTGACTCCAAAAATCTAGCAGGATTAGCAGCTACTTGTGGTACCAAATAGATGTTCATACCCCCATTCATACTCAGCAAATGGAAAAATCATTAAACTTGAAACACTGTTGGATTTGACCCACCCCATTACCTTTGCGCTTAGTAAGTTGCGGTGATCCTTTGGCCGGAGCATCTAAAAGAACCGGAGCGCCCCCTTATTTCAGATGGTTTCGGATCGAAAGAATCGCGTGAAACAAACACGGCAATTCGCGTCAAAGGCAAGGACAATTTGGTCCACCCTGGTTATGGGAATTGGATAGATGACAAATGACACTTGTATGATCAATGGTACATGTTCACTGGTGAACAAATGCACATGAGGTAGCACCTTCTACTCAAGTCTTGTGTCAGGTTTTTCGTGACGCTTTTGGGTGTTCGCAAGGCGATTTTCACCTTACCGTCACCTTGCCAGTGTCTTGCAGATTTCAAAGACTCATTGGATCTCATTGGCTAGGACTGCTGCGGATCTGTTTCATGCGCAGCCGCATGGGCACACAACACGTTCCCGGCGGCACGAAGCCACAGCGCTTGGAGCTTTCGCTCTGGCGGTGCTCACGGTGGCCTCAGATCTCAGCTAAAAATGAGGAAGATTGCGAGACATCACTTGACATCACCGGCCACGGCTGCTTTCCTTCAATATATATATAATATATATATATATAATATATAATATATATATAATATATATATATAATATATATAATATATATATATAAGATTATAAAAGTCTCTAAGTCTATAAATCTTGTTTCCGAAACCATCCAATTTACAACCCAACGCCGAATCCTGCACTTGCAAATGTAAAACTCGGAAATGACAGCATTGACAGCTACAAAGTCCATCGACAAATAGGAACCTTTTTCAAATCGAGGGCTGGGGACTCCGAATATCTTTGAGTTTTTCTGCTGAGGATGATGAGGATGATGAAGCTTTTCCAGAACCACCAAGTTGTTTCATTCTCCTGCCCTGTTGAGTTTCACTGACTTCTATTTGCAGTTTACAAAATCTGGGACGATACCAAACTTACCAAACTCTAAATTTTCAGGCAGCACGCGCTCTAACTCCATCCTTTGATATCTTTTCATTTCAGTCCCTTCGGCAACAGAACAAAAAAACACTTCCGTCAGATCCAGGCGCCTGCAAGGGCAGAGATGTGGCTGCTGGAACCGCTGCTGGAACCGCTGCTGGAACCGTCGCTGGAACCTGAAGGCTCAAGAGTCCCGTGACCCGCCTAGATCTGCAGTTGCTACAGAACCCAGCAGTAAAAAAAACAGCACCATTTGAAGAGGAACGACAATTGGAAGAGCAAACAATCCCTCGAAATTGCCATGTTGGAGAATATGAGATGAATATGGTATGATGAAAGATAATGGAAGATAGGGGATGATAGGGGTCTTGGTGGTTTTCCCAACATGTTGCTTTTTGCCCAACATTTTCAACGAGTTAAATCCTAGGAGAAGTCCTTCTGCCAAGCTGCCCGTGGCAGGCGTCGGCCCCGGAAGCCATCCACTTTGGGATCGGGTCCGGTAAAGGGTGCCACCCACTTTCGGTAGCTCTCCTGGGCTGGGGCTTTCATTGGTTTCTGACCAGGAATTCAATAGAATTATACATCTACGGTTGCGCTGGTGGTTAATGAATGTGGGTTTCATTTTGTGCTCTTTGGAATTGATATCACAGTGATTCACAGTGGCTATGATTGATACCATTGGGTTTACACTCGATACCGTGGGAGTTGCACATAGTTGAATCTGATATGAAGGGCTAAGATATGATAAGATGATGGATATGGAGTTTGGACAGGATGAGGAACGGTTACATGATGGATATCATGGGTGGCACTTCCTTATGGAGCCGCGCATCCCAACTCCTATCAGCCATAGCCATCTACGGCCCTGTGCCACATGATGCCAAGCCTCCAAATTAGGCCACAGGCTGAAGCTTCCCAAGCCGCGGACGGCATTTCCGCTCCAGATCCACAAAGCTCTCGCGATGGAGCCAGCATAAGCCATACGTTTGCGCATCTTAGCTGAGTGATGTTCCACTTCAACGCAGATTTCGATAAGAATAAAAGTGGCGCCACAACTTCAGCCCAGAACTATGCAGCACCACATGAGATTGCGTGGAAATTGGTTGGTGATCTTGACAGGATCATCCAAAATCCTGGGAAAACTTTGAATGGACTAGCCAGGCACCCCAGTATGAAAATCATTTAAGGGATCATCCAAGAATATCAAAAATCATAGGACACATAAAAATCATTGACTGATAAAGACACCCTTAACAGGTAAAATGGGGTCCCTGGGGCGACGATCATGACAGGAACTACCAAGATACGTAGGAGGGGTCCCACTCGGCCATCGGCAAAGGTGTGTCCCAAACCTCTGCCACCAGGCGCCGAGTTTGCAAAACCACCGGCATGGAGTTGAGGCTTTCAACTGAAAACTCATGCATTTTGTGCGATGTTACAGGCATGCGGCAAACTGTCTCCATTCGTTTTGCAACATGTTTGCACATGTTGTGGACATCTTGGAACCACTTCACTACATTTTTTGGCTGAGAAACTCTGCTGCTCACTAGCGAAAAGATCACGTCTTTCCCCAACTCGTGCATGATGCTTTCGTTCAGGCCGTCCTAGGCAAGGCACTGCGCAGGGCCAACAATGCAGGAAACTGGAGAAGAAACATCTCTAAGTCTCAACTAGTTATGATGCAATCCTTTTCGGTTCTGTGGGATGTGTTTCGAATCAAAGACTTTTTATACAGAGCAAACCCATGAATCACCAAAAATAAAATAGATAAAATCTATAGATAAAAGTCAGTCTAGCCATTCAATGAAATCCTGTTGATTTACCTGTCGGCTCCGGGGCCCTGTGGCCCTGTCCTGATAATCCAAGAGCACCAGAAGGCGCACGTGGGACCGCGGGAAGCGCGCTTTCAAGGCCTGGATGAGATTGGGAATGGCCCGCAGCTCATCGGTGCAGTTCACCTTGGCGTCACTCGTTGGTAGCTGGAACAAATGGTGCAAAGTGGACCATGGAACTCAGATCAGGCCCTGATCTCATGTCACATTTCACCTACAAATGGGAATGTGTTGGTTTCACTGGCATGATCATCTAATGTTACCTATTTCTGGGATGAATGAGCCGCTGCCAGGATTGTTTAGGAAGGGTGCTGAAGCAAGATTTTGCTATAGTGCAAGGCCAAGCAACAGAACGGATGAAAACAATGTTTTCCTTGTGGTGGACACAATGGCAAAGCAACACGCATGTCAAGGCCCAACAACACTGCCTGCCCGTCAACAGACTTTGTGAACAGACTTTTCCCCAAGCGTCTCTTTCAAAAGATAGCCACTGGCGTTCTCCAAGGCATCATCAACGAGGAGGCGCACCCAAACATACCCAAACATACCCAAAGACACATCTGAGAACACGAACCATCAGCACTGCCAAACCCTGTGAAAACCCGGGTGAAATTGTCCAAATCCCTTATAGGACATGGCCATGGTGGTGGGTCACTGTCATGGTTTGTGGCGACTTAACGACATTCACAGTGTGAACATCCACTGGGGCATTCCGCAAAGTGCGCTGGTGCCAAGCTTCATCAGACATGCTGAGGAAGCGCTCCTTCCTCCGCTCCATTGTCTGTTGCACCTGGCGCAGTGAAACTGACAACAGCGACGGAGGATGGAAACTGTTTCAATGGATTGGACGGAAAATCTACAGAACACCATGTTTTCCCAATATATATATATATATATGTATATATGTATACATGTATATAATATATATATATATATATATTATCTGTATATATATATATATTATCTATATATATATTATCTATATATATATATTATCTATATATATATATTATCATCTATATATATATATATTATCTATATATATATATATTATCATCTATATATATATATTAGGGCGTGCATCGGCCTCTTTAACTGTGAGGACAGAGATAGGCCTTGGGACTATTTATAAATTTGTTGGGGCTATTTATAAAATAGAAATCTCTATCCTGACAGAAAAGAGGCAGATCCAGGAAGGGGGTTGCCACACCTGCGGGACTGTGCAAAGAGCAGCGGAACAACCCGCACATGGAACGATGTTTTTTCCAAGCTCTCTGCCGTGGAGTATTTGCACCCTTATTTCCCACAGACAGCTCTTGCTGATGGGGCAGCCAAAAGTATAAACTACTTCGGTGGCAATCCCGAACTGAAGAGTTTTGCACTAGTATTTAAACCACAGTTGCACACTGATCTCACTGCTTGGTTTTGAGTTCTCACACAAATAGTAAATATATTTTTATATATGTTATGAATATGTGTATGTTTGAATATGTCATCTCATATTGTATAATTTTGATCATTAGTAAGATAACTGTGTTTTGTGAAACAAACAAATATAAGATATATCACTCAAAGATCAAAAAAAAACATTGTATTTTCTTTGAAAAAATCCATTGTTTAAAAACGGCTTCAAGCGGTTTCAAGCGGTTTCTACCCAGCATCAATTCTAGTTGTTTTGAAATAGTTCCAAGCGGTTTGGAGCGGTTTCAAGCTATTTACAAAAGCTTGTTTATAAATAGCGTGGGACGGTTCGGAGCGGTTCAAAACTATTTATACTGTCAAGACTATTCAGGACTAATTGGGACTAATTGGGACTAATTAGGGTTTGGTGGTATGAGTAGCTTGGAACGGCTTGGAGCGGTTCAAAGCTATTTGTAAATGGTTTTTATAAATAGTTCGGAACGGTTCGGAGCGGTTTGGGGCTATTTTTAACACGACCTAATACGCAGAAGGTATAAACGGCTCGGAACGGTTCCAAGCGGTTTCTAGTAAGAGCATATCATACGACATGCTTAACCTCTTTTCCGAACTATGATGTTCTTCATTTTTCAATTTTCAAACAAGAAAACAAGAAGTAGATCATGAAACCAAGATATAGAAACAAACAGCAAACATATTATTTCAACTTACAGACAAAGCATCCGGCAAAAAGAAAAAGGTAGCAGTACCAGACAGACAGACAGACAAACAGACAGACCGATAGACCGACATATCCGAATCCAAAAGCCCAACCTGAGATCTGCTTCAAAGGAGGTGCTTTCATCAGTCCATAATGGATATCTAATACGTTGCGCTCTCGCTTGTTCAACACACCTTTGCCTTGCCCGGAAGACGTGCAGTGTACCCCTGCCCACGCTGTATGTTCTGAAAAATACATAAAAATACGCCAATTTCCTCCTTTGACTTTGCGGACACGCGGCCATCCTGCAGGACATGCCGGATTGGCCGGGTCCAGTGGGGGAATAGTCCGTTGCCAAAAAAAGAAACCGGACCCGTTCAGGCTCTCTTTCCGGCCAAAACGCCAAAAAGTGCGAATTAAAGAGGAAAAAATCTTTGGGACTATTTATAAATCCGAAAAAGAATCCTCCGGACTATTTCTAAATCCGAAAAAAAATCCTTCGGACTATTTATAGATCCGAAAAAAAAAGCCTTGCCGAGCTATTTATACATTCCTGGGCGCCAGTGAGTTCGGGTAGGCCTAGGAAATCTTCCGCGAAACCCGAAACCCGGTTGGATTTGGTGGATTTGTTGGGATGGCCGCCTGCTGGCGGTGGCCAAAATATGTCTCAGGAAGGCTCTGCGAAACCGGCCCGAAAACGCTCGTGTGTAATGAAACGCATATGCCTCAGGTACACAAAAAGGCTAGTCTTAGAGTGATAGTTATGTTCCATCATCTAAAGACAGTGGGTTGTGGGCTGGTCCCAGTCACCGTTCTACCACTTCAAAATGCTGAGGCCCTGTATGTGGGATTGGGACTACACCAAATACCGTTTGAAATTTTGCGGCCGCAGCGCTCATTGAAAACCGTAGGGCCTATGAAAGAAACATATTTCATAGCGCGTAGTGTAGACATGGAAGCACACACCAATGCAGCGATAGCGCAAGCCGCAACGTTTTGCAACTTGAGCCAAATAAGTGAAATCAACAACAGGATGGGAGTAAATCACACATACATGTACAAGCTCTATATAAATCCGAAAATTCCTCTTTATTTCATTTTATTCTACAATTCATTGTAGAGCATGTTGAGCATGGCCGCTTGCGATGTGTGACTGCTGTGTGTGGAAGAGGTTGGAAGTGCAGCATGGTATGGTGGAAGCGCGCATCGAGAAAATGTAGAAAAGCGCAAAGTGCATTTCCTGCTCTTGCTTCAAATGAAACCTGAATGTGTGATATGGCTGGGATTCACCATGTGGTTGGTGAGAAGCTGTGGTTCGCAACGCGGATTGCACAGATTGATTTGGTAATGGTTGCCTTCATGTCTTGAAAAAAGTCACATGTTCGGGCTCTCAAGCTGTTTCACCGCCTTGAAACCTGCAATGTGCTTTTGCGTTCTGCACGATGCCGTGTGCAACAATGGACACGTTAGGGCGCTATGTCTCATTTAGCGTGTGCGGCATGTCAACACGATGTGTTTAAAATGCTCAAACAAAATTGGATGTTGTCAATGTTTTCCGTGCAGTGCTATATTTTGTGATGCGCGCAACGCTTTCATCTTAGCCCTAAAGACCTGCTCAGAAATTGCAATTCTGTCAAATATATTCGGGATCGGTTGAAAATTACCTAACCCAAAAAGTGTAGAATGATAGTTTGATATTTGCACAAACCCAGGTGTTCCAGAAGCCCTTGTCCTTGGAAAAGGGGCAGTGAAGCAGATTGGCCCTAGTTGACATGGTTCATATCATATATTTCATATCATATTAGTTAATCTAGTCTTAAATGATTTATAAATAGTCTTGAATGATTTATAAATAGTCCTGGACAGCTAGGTATGCTTGACAGAGGGTCCCAAACAAAGAGGCCCATGCACTCCCTAATATATATACATATATATATATATATATTAATATTATATTATCTATATATATATACATTCATGGGAATATAGCATGTTTCAAAATATCGTTTTTCCTCTGTTCATTGAGGCTGGTTTGGGGTTGCTGGGTCCCCAATGCCAGCTAGGACAGTGCTGCCGTCATTAAGTAACCATCCATGAATCCTGCCCTTAATATCTACAATAACGGGCTGTGCAACTCGTTCACATCCAACAACAAAACATTTAAAGATCCTTCCACTCAACTTTCATGAAAATCAAAGAGTGTTACGACCCGCAGTCGCCAACCTGTTTGAGCCTAACATCAGTTGGCTCATCGCAACATTTCTGGCCTCCTTGTCTGCGATGTTGTGATGCCAGTAACTGCCCCCCCAAGCCATGGGAAAGACGTGGCTCCCGCATTGTTGAATGAAAGGGGGCTCCATGGTGAGGAAATCCTGCCAGGAGTGATCAAACATGCGGCTGAAGTTGTCTGATCAAACAACTGTAAACACTTTTTGACACATGATCTATCTATCTCTGCTAGAAGTGCAACAGAGTTGTCTTGAAAGTGAATCCCTCATCCGGCCTTAAAGTTGCTGGCCAGCAATTGGGTCACCTCCAATGAAATACGCGAAGACATGGGGAAATATGGGAAATCATGAAAGATATGGACGACTCAACCCAAATGGCACCTGGACCTTTGGGGACAAATGGCAATCAAAAAAGGTTGCAAACACCGTCAAATTCAAATTGCACTTGGTCGGGGTTGACATGCACCCTCAAAATTTCTATAGTAAAATATACGATTTATGATTTATGGATGGATTTCCCAGTTGTAAACCTCTAATTTATCGATTGTTTTTCCATTTAAACAATCTCCTACCTTCCGCTAATGTGTCTGGAACATCTCGCATCAAAATGGTCTACTCAGGGAGAATCATCGAACTAAATGGGGGATGTTCGTCACATTTCCGGAAGGTACTGCAGGGTCATATGGCTTTGTCCGGAAATGGAGTGTACTCAAAGATTGCAGATTGCACATTTAATGGGGAAATTATAGGAAATTGATGATGTGTTGTGGCTCGGTTTTCACATGTGTTTGGGTCACTCATCTGTGCAAGGGGCTGAGTGTGTGATGTGTGTGTAATTTGAATCTGTATGTCGGAAACAACCATATTTTATACATGGTAAAACCCATAGTAAAACCATGGTTTCCTGTAAATTTTCCCAACAAAACCAATCCATTGATCTGTTCAATGGTTGATCAATTCCAACAATGGCTCAGCTAGTTTGAAGCCCAAACCATATTTTCCCAACAAAACCATGGTAAAACAATGGTAAAACCATGTAAATTGTCCCACCAAAACCAATGGTTTCCGCAGGAGCCAAGGGACGCCCTCACAGCGGCTGCGCATCCAATCGAAGGGCCCCGCAGCGCCGCGGAGGCCCAAGATCTGCAGGGCTTGGGCGACCCCGCCTCGGTGTTTGCCAAAAAAACCCGCCGAAAACGTGGGAGTTGGGCCATTTTGATGTGGAAATATGGGGAAAAGAATCAAAAATGGATGAAACATGTTGAAAACTTGGATGATTTCAGAGTAAATGGTTGGAAACTATGGTTTGTTGATCGTGTTGACCCAGTGCATGGAGCAGATGCAATGGCCTTTAATGATCTTTAATGCAGTTACGAAGAATGTCCGAATTCAGGGATCATCCAAGCGTACCTGTAAATCAATTTAGAACAGACAAGATTTGAATGGGGAAAAGACATGAAACATTGAATGGAATGGGGCAGCCAATTTGGCCAAACCCGCGAATCGTAAATTGCGAGTGCGTGGGTGAGTTTCCGGAGATATAAGTAGGATAACCCCAGCTAAGGGGCCTCACTTTTATGCAATGATGACCACCACTTGTCAAGTTGATATAAGAAAATAGGATGATGTTTACAATTAAGTATCTTGCTTGGGGGTTAAACCTGTCCCCAAAACATGTGTCAAATAGCACGCCTGGAAGATGAAAGAGCAAAACAGATGGGCCAGAAACTTTACAGGTCCAATCAGGTTCTCGCACATGAATAATGAACATTTGTTAGTGTGTCAAAACCTTGTACCCCTGGTGAACATCAAAATAGCTGGTAAATGGATGTTCATCCCCCTAAAAATGGTATGTATAGGTATTGATCCATAGCCATTTTGGAAGCCCTTCATCAGCGTCAAGACGCAGTAGCTTCCCAGGCTGACGAATTTCGTCTTGCCCAGGAGCTGCCGCATGTTGGGACTCTCCAAGCCCAGCCAGGTCCTGGTGGCGTCAGTGATGCGGGGCCAAGGATGCCCAAGCATCCACAAGTTACCACAGTCCTCCGCTCGTACTGTTTCATTGGATGAAACAGTGGGTCACCCCGCACCGTCTCTTCGATGTCAGCCATCATGGCCTGCAGTTCTAGAGGTGACACCAATCGGACACCAATCGCAGCAAAATCGTGGAGATCGAAGCCATACCATGCATAGTACGGCATACCAATACTGTAAACTGAAAAAACATGACAAAAATGTACTCTAATATGTAGATGTTTCAAATAATTTTGACCCAATATGGTTTTTGGGATACACTTATAAAATGACCTGAATGATCCATTAAAATGTGGTGAATGTGGGTCATCAAAATGTTCAAGCTCCAACCTGGGATGTGCAGCTCCGAGTCGCTGGACGAGTGACAGACTTTGACAAAGACGGCCGGTTGCTGTGAGCACAAAGAGCTGCGCTGTTAGCAGCTGGAAGGAGAGGACTTCAGTGAAACACTGCCAAGCATCTGCGGGGAAAATATGCTTGATCCATACTACAGTATCTGATTCCCGACATATTGGGGATCTGGGAACCAGAGGTTTCACTTGATATCTGCTCCGGGTTGCTTCAAGCAATGGGACGACCACAGCAAGACTGAGAGCCTAGCAATTCATAAGCACCAAGGCTGAATTGGCTATCAATCAAGCCATATCAAACCCTGGACTTCCCTAAAGCTCCAGCATGTATTGGGTCATCAAAGCGCGCTCAGAGACCTGAACCTTTGATATCCGATATGATACTTGGCCCCTGGCGCAAGTCTGTTAAAGACTGCGGAAGGGAATCTGCAAAAGTCCTCGAGTGACCGCTTTGCCGTTGAAACCCAGAAACAAATTATTCATGTTCCTGTTCCTCTGCACAGAAAAACAGAGGGTGAACAAACATGATTGTTTCAAACGCGTTTGAATCCTGAAGATAAAGTTGGAGCAAGTAAAAAAGATTCCTCCAAATTTCACACTTCTGATTCTTGTCAGTCCTTTTTGCTTTGGGTGATGGAATTGGCAAGCAGAGTCTCAAGCCGTTGGCTGGTGCGTAAAAACTGGGTTGTACAAGTCAGTGAAATATCTTCACCCAACCACTAGAGGTATGATATCAATGATATCCTACAAACCCTGAAATTGATGCTTAAATTCCTGAAAATGGATCTAAATGGCACATTTACCAACTCCTGCAATTTCAACATGATCCTTAGAAGCCCAAACCCTTCCAGTATTTCTGGTCCCTTCCTCAGTTCGGCCAAGCTCATGTTGAAATCGGTGAGACGAAGCTGTAAAACCGCAAGGTGGCATGGAAACGCCGCTGCCAAAGCCTGCCACCGTTGGAGGCTTTCCGTTTTCACCATCAACTGGGATGGTGTTCGGCGGCCGGCCTCTGAAAGCCTCGCCTCCGAGCCGCGAGCCTGAAACATCATATTTTCAGGGAACAGGAAGAAATGGGGCAAATTTAAGGATCTGACCCGCAGAAATTGTGGTGTAATGGGGATATGACGGAACAACACCTGTCATTGTCCATAAAATTGGGGAATAAAGATCAATTTAAACCGTTACCACCTAATTTGGGGTGAACAGAAGGGGCTCGCACGGTTTTGACCCATAGCCAAATTGAATGGAAAACCCATCAAGCAGGGTGTCTGGTGTCCCCTAAACCACCAAAAGGAACTGGCTTCCCGACTTACCCCCTACACCTTCAATTTGGATTTAGATTTGTTAAAGGAGATATGTATCATATATATAATGATATATACAGTATATATATATATATGTACGGCCACATGAGTTTATACTTTTGATATGTATACATACATACATGTAGTCTCAATGATTAATTTTACGGTTTTTCCTCCAGTTGACACGGCAAGGCCCGAGCTTCGGACTAAGGTCATTTGCAGATCCAGCGCCAGGTGCCGCAAATTCGGTGGCAGCGCCTCGGTCAGTCAACAACGCCATGGGGAGCCACTGGTGAATGGCCAACTGGGACCTGGTGAATGGATCCATGGTTAGTACCCTAGGGTAATATATATATATATATGTATATATATATGTGTATATATATGTATATATATATATAGATGTGGAATGAACCCTCACCATTTGTAGATCATGTTCGGAGGACACCATGGGTTTTGTCCACATCTATGTAAACGTTTACCCCCGGGTCAGTGGTAACAAGTTCCGGCATCATCCAAGAAATAGCAAATTCCATGTCCCAAACTCCAACATGGGAACAATGATATAGTATCTATTCCGAACATTCCCCTGATTGTGGTATAGAGAACCTCTCTAATCTGAAGCTCATATCATAGATCAGATTGCTTATTAAAAGTATAATGAACCCATGATCTATGATATGAGCAATCATGATCTATAGAAAAAGCATGAACCCATGATCTATTAATAAGCGTATTATAGAACAATCATGAACCCATGATCCTAACATGATCCAGTTCTATTCCCATCATCCCTGATGATTTCCAACAGTCTACCTGACAAAGCGTGGAGGCTCCATGAGCCGAAGACCTCGGCTGGGTCAAGCTGGGTCAAGTGACCTATGGATAGGGACTAACCATGGGGAAATTAAGTATGGATGAATGACCTATGGATAGAGAATACCATAGAATACCTATGGATAGGGAATTAGGGAATAATTAGGGAATAACTTTTTTTCGATGATGGTTTGATGCTTCCTCGTCTTTTTTGGGGGGCTGCAATTAATGAAAAATTGTGGCTTGGCACAAGGAGGAAACCCCAGTCTTCGTTTCACCTGGAGTTTCTCACAGACCTTGGGGACACGTTCCATTACCAGCCTCTGGTGGTAACGCGCTCCTACACCAGTTGGTCACTCGCATCCCAATCATCCAGTGCAAATGTCACAAATGTTGGAGGCTTCCCACTCCTAAACGTAGTTCTGAACGAGTCAAGTATAACAATCGAATTTAATCAAACAATATGGTAGTCAGTGAATCTTTGGGACATTCATCCCCCTAATGAGATGCTTCTAATAAAAAGTTCACCATAATATGGTATAATATGGTAGAATACTATAGAGTTCTAGCAACACGAACACCATTGAAGATGTGGCAACCTGAAAGGATCCACGGGACCTTCTGGCGGCTGCCCCTGAGACACCAACTCCAGCATCAAATGCAGTTTTTCCAGGCCTAGCGCTGGCCCGCTCTGCACAATCCCTGGAGGTTACACCCTGATGACACCCTATATATATATATATATCTTATGATATATATATATATATATCTTATGACATCTTATATATATAACATCTTATTACATCTTATAACTTCTTAGAACATCTTATAACATCTTATAAAGACATTCTATAGTCTAGTCTATATGCATAAAAATGAGACGTCCTGGCTCTAGCCAGTTCTTCATCATCTGGGATCGTCACTTGCTGGAAGAGCGGAGGCCAGCTCCTGCAGCCAGCATCGTCTCATGGGATTCAACTCCGGCGAAAAAAACCGGCCTTCCCAAAAAGTCGTGTTAGTAAAGTAGGAGCCCTAAACCCTCCTTTTTTCATAAATGGGTGGTATAAAAACTAGAAACCATCAAAATATGGCTGGGCTATTATTGCTATGCTCTACTATAATCAGCTCCATCCAGGTCCTCACTGGGGGTTGGGACTAAAGAGTCACTTGGCTTACCCTCTGAAAATCGTGGGCTTGTAAATCCGCTATTCTTGAACCTATCATTTTCCACTATGAATTGGCGAAATCTCTACTTTTTATGCTTGAATCATGTTGGATCCCCAGTTTTGGTTGATTAAATCCCCCTGAAAATCCCCATAAAACAATGACATTTTTCGACCCCAAAACGTTCCCAGGCACAGCAACCGTGGCCCGGAAAATTCGGCTCGTCCTCGGTGCCACTTGCTTCCACACCCGATCCGAGCCAGGCCTTGACATCAATGGCTGGAAGGCAAAGGATGATGTGGTAAACCCAGTCTTAAACTCGTACCCTCTGGTTATTTAACATAGCCATGGAAAATGGCCCATTTATAGATGGTTTACCTATCAAAAATGGTGATTTTCCATGGCTATGTTAAATAACCAGATGGTAAACCATCCCTTGGAAACCATAAACCATGGATAAACCAAAATTAAACCATCCCCAATATGAACCCCAATCACATATCTTGTGTCAGATTAAACCATGCCCTATTTACCATGGTTTACCCCTATGTCTGGGATGATTTATAATAGCCTCATCAAATAACTATGGGAAAGAAGGGGAACCTGGGACACTGGGAAACACATGCAGACAACGATGGTTGCGTCCAGCAACTAAGAACCAGCTGCTCCCAGTTCCTCCAATTTACATGAAAATGCAAACTAGGTTTTTCATGAGCTATTCCCTCTAGATTCCTCAAATTGTGGATTTCCCATTGGGATTTAAAAAAAAAAAGAAATTAAACAGATCCGGGATTGCAAACATTTATAACTCCAATCTATATCTGGAAAGTTCCTGGCAGAGGTTCCGCACGAAGGAGCGCCCGTGGAAAAGGAGGCGAAGTTCCCGCAAGCTGCGACGATGGTTGAAATCCGTGCCAGGAGTAAGAAATCAATGGCTGAATTGAAATGGGGATGTCATTACATGTGGTAAAATGTTAGTTAACAATAGTTAATATATGTTAATATACATCTGGTGATTGACTTATACACATTTAGTACATATAGCCAATAGTGGTTCTGGAATGTTCTGGATATGATGACCATGTACAATCAAATGTGGTAACACAACATCATTGGGATTCCAAAATATTCACGCTGGTTGGCTGAGGGCGAACGTCCCACAGTTGGATTCGATACTACTCCTTTATAAACCAGTTAGTATTGGGGCCCCATGTTTCACCATCTGAACGTTTCCTCTGACCAAAACCATTCAAAACCCATACCCGAAGAAAAAAAGAGCCCCCCATCTGAAATCATAGTGGGTTTGTCCGAAACAGTGGTAATTACCAAAAAAAATCCACGGTATACCCCATTTTCAATCGCACCCACATCTGCGACTCGCTGCTTCCCTCAGCAAAATCAGAACTGCCTCGAAGGCAAACTTTTGGCCACGGCTTGCGCATCGCTGGAGCTGAAATGGTTCAGATCCTGCCCAACAGGACCGGTGCCATGCGGGAGATGATCACTGGGTTTGTTTCAGGGAAAATCAAAGGAAACCTATGGCCTATGGCCTATGGCTTTGTAGCATCCAAAACAATCTGCGTTGGTCACGTGTCACTTCTCTTTTCTTAAGCTCTAGCGAAGATCCTGCATGGCTCCATTGGGTAATTACCCCCAAAAATGCCATCGCTACTGCAAAATGACCCAGTACATCTGGTGGAATTTCTGCCCAAATTTGGGTTCACCCCATGCCATGACTTGAGGCCCCAGCTAGGCCAAGTCGCGTGAGACGTTTGGGGATAGCACTCACCAGATCCGCCAGCACGCTATCACCTGCCAGAAGGCACCTTCAGCGATGAAAAATCGGATGCAAAAATGGGCATGAAACTAGGTGCTTATTATGGCATGTTACATTGGAAATTCCCATTCATCTTGGAAAATCAATGAAAATCATAGCTTTTTGAATGCATTTGATCCATCTCCATATCCTTCGAAC
This sequence comes from Cladocopium goreaui, assembly GCA_947184155.2. Taxonomy (NCBI): domain Eukaryota; class Dinophyceae; order Suessiales; family Symbiodiniaceae; genus Cladocopium; species Cladocopium goreaui. The sequence goes on along the minus strand of CAMXCT020006755.1, from coordinate 275,921 downwards.
AGACTGCGCAAAATCTATATCTCGGGTGTGCCCCATTCGGCGCTGAGGCAGGCACCCCCCGCGCAAATTGGCCTCAAAGGAGTCCAACCAGCACCTTGGGGATCAGCCATGATCGCCCATGGGGATGATCAAGATTCATGGCTGATGATGGCTGATGATTGATGTGGTAAAGCCAAATGGTTGTTTCGTATTGATGGCGATGAAAAACCACAACCATCAATACGAAACTAAGGTAAACGACCAATCGATGGTTGATGGTTGATGATCATCATTTGTGATACTAAGGATTTGACGGTAAGGCTGCGGAGAGCGCGCCAGCTAAGACTGCGGAAGTTGCGGCAGGGTCCGTAACCAACACTCAACAACAGCAACTACACATGAAGGGCCACCAAACCACACCTAGAGCTAGTCATTGATCCTTTTCAGTTTTACCCTTTGTTTATGTGAATATATATATATATGTCCATTCATATATATATATGTGTGTGTGTGCGTGTGTGCGTGTGAGTGTGAGTGTGTCATTGTTTGATTTATTCCGTTGTTGTCTTTCATTCACTTATATGCCCATGCACAGGTTTAGCTTCAACATGGTCGCACCTGAAAACGTACCAGGTGGGTCGACCTTGATCTGCACCCTGTCTGGAAACATATCTGTTCAATGGTTGATCAATTCCAACAATGGCTCAGGTAGTTTGAAGCCCACTCTTGTCGCTTGCCGGGCCTGATACCGCCTCGCTTCTCGTTGCGCGGCTTTCACCAGTAACCTGGCGCGCTTTTTTCTTACCATGGCGAGTCTGGAAGAGTCTGGTCTCGACACTTTGTCCTCCAAAGTTGCCATCTTTTTTGAGGTTTCCTTAGTAACCACTACCTGATGTATTGTATGTATGTATATATATATATATATATGGGTTCACCATTAGTAGCCGTAGTAACCGTTCAAGTTAACATGATTTTAATAGAAAATAACGTTATAACTCAGCAACTTTCAGGGGCCACCCCAGCTTACCACGGCCCCCCCAAGGGGGCACCCTTGGGAGTCGTGGTGGAGTAATGTGCACAAAGACTTCCTGCCAGGTGAAAAACCAGAACAACACAGCCAGATTTCTCTGAAAATCATGGGAAAACACGGGCAAACCAGGAAAAACAGAAAAAAAAACTGGGTGATCAATCATGGTTGCCTGATAAAAAAGGTCCTTTTTGATGTATCTCCCATTTTCAGACAGACCCAAATATGATGCTACGGAAAAAAAACATGAATGGCTGGACTACGTGGCTGGGGCTTCGCAGTGTCAGGAAACACCAGTTGCTTCATTGGTTCTATATGCCATATGCATCCACATTTTCCAACAGATCCTTCACATCTCCCCAAATTACCTCAGAAGTTCATCAAAACTTGTTGAGTCATGTCTTGTCATTGCACCGCTTATGCCAAAATACACCACAAACAAATTGCCATAGTTCAACGAGGAAATAAACAAAATTTGGGAGTACCCCTGGCCACGATTTATCATCATTTGTCCCATTCAAACTTCCATGTTTTTTTCACCAGCAAATATCCTATTTCCACTATATTTCTTCACAAAAAGCCACAGAAAATCTAGCCCTTCAGCTCTGTCCCGACAGCCATCACCAGCTGAGATCCTTCAGTGACTTCAAGTCTTCTCGCATCTCCGCCAGCATTTGCAGCACGGCTTCACCCTCGGATCCCGATGTCAGGCCTCAACTGCCGGGGGGTTCAGGAAAATTTTGGCATTCAAGTGATATATGTATAATATAAGTCATGCACTCTCATGTTTAAATACATGTTTTAGGATGTTATACGAATATCAACCAATGCTCCTTGACTTTATGTGATGTTCATCCAATTTTACCTATGTAATAGAGTCTTCATTTTAGCCAATCTATAGTATTCTATAGCCCTTGCAACCCTCCAGCTAACAGCGCTGGGCAGTTTGCTGGGGATGCTCAGCCGCACCAGAAGATGTGGGGAGATCCTGCCATGATCAACACGTCACCAAAACACTAATACGTTGCGACTAGGTATGCTGAGAGTAGGCCTGCCTTTAATCTTCATTGATTTCCCTGAAATTAGATGTGAAACATTGATCTTTTCATGGAAATGATTTATAGGAAGATTAGCAGAAAATTGGTCAAATGGTGCTGTTGAGAAAATTGGGGGGCACGGCCTGACATGCGTTCAACTTCCCAAGTACTTTTAACCCAAATCTTAATCTAGGATTAGTAAAGGGGAACCAAAATTAGTTGTAATTAACAAGGATAATGGTACGTATATATGTGGTATGCCTCCCCATCAATCCAACCAGGGTCCGCTCATCCCATATTTCAACATGTCTTTTGGGTATGAAACCCAAAAGCGTTCTTCCAACACCCCAAGTTTTTGGGGGGAAATGGTTGAACCATGGTTTAACTGAGAAATTCATGGAAAATCCATGTTAAACGCCATTTTTTGGGGGGTGATGTTGGGGGACTGCCATTTTTTCACCCCAAGTTTCCCCCAAGGTTTCCCTCCTGTCGAGGTGTCTCAGCGCCACAGAGCCCATGGGCAACGAGGCGGAGCCCGTCAGCAGCCGTCCGCGCGTGTCACGGCAGCCTGGGGAAATGATGGCAGCTGATCCCTTGGAATTGAGGTAATTGGCGGTAGACCCGATTTTCAGAGCCAAATTTGGAACTTATATGGCAATGTTGTTTGAATTTATGGCAAGGTTGTTTGGGATTTATGGAGTTTTATTGGGAACAATGGTGGATAAACTATATGATAAACTCATGTAAACCATGGGGCATTGATGCTTTTCAATCTAGGAATTTACTGGTTATTTTTTTTCGGGCAGAGATGCAGTGGGTACTGGCTAAGTGATTGGTTGAACATGGCTTGACTGGGATACAATGCAGCTACAGTAAACGAGAATATGATCAGCAGAACTGGGGATGTAAATTGAAATCCTGATGGCTTAATGGCTGGTCAATCGGGGACTGCAACCCAAACTAAATTACAAACCATCATTCAAAATGTTTGGCCATTGCTCATGTCAAGTTGGACGAAAACCCCTCAATATCCACCAATCCAAAGAGTCAGAATTTTCTCTCCCACAGGATGGTTCCGCTGGCCATTGGGGCACTTACTATTGGATCCCACTTGGGGGCCCACAATCCAGGTTCAGTAGCAAAAATCTCTGGCCAAAATCTACGGTTCCCAGTGACTGAAATTTGAGGCATACTAGCATACCGCAGCATACCTACATTTTTGTTATGGCTTCACACAATGACCGGGATGTGTCCGGAAAGTGATGCACCAAAATTGCAATGTGAGTGGGGAAAACCATGATTAACCAGTGGATCTTGGGACATACCCCATCTGTGCACAGGTCCAAAAGGTGTCTATGGCCACCAGCCTGCAGCAGTTTCACTGCAACACGGCACAGCTGCCGTCACCTGTCGCAGGCAAGGCCCGGATTCACCGCTGAAAAAACACGGCAGGGGGGCGGTGCCATTTGGCAGCAGATGATCGCTTTTTGGGGATAACCTCTGGTAAACATACAAAAAACGATGGAAAATCACCATGTTCAATGGGTAAATCAACTATTTCTATGGCCATTTTCTATGTCGCAAACTGTTCGTTTTAGGTAACCGATCAATAAGGCCTCGATTGATCAGGGTTTATTACTGCAGGGATGACATGTCCAAGCCGTCACGGACAATCAGCCAACGTGGGCTGAGATGATGTTACAGGAACCGACACAGGGATGTCACTGTCATCAGTATGATTGTGAAACCAATTAAAATGTGGATATCATTGATATCATATGTTCTAGGCCAAGAAGAGGTTTCAAGCCAAATTGCCGAATCTGAAAAAGGCCTATCAGCGGCCTCTGGCAGCCTTCAACTTTCCATTCATCTACAGTAATAGTTCGCATCGCAAGTAAAACTCTTTGCAACGAAACAAATGGTGAAAGGCAAATATGGTATATGGTTCATGTTACCAAAGTATGCCATAGTCACCAAAAATATCGCATGTTTGGATATTTTTGGATTTGGGGGTCGCCTCGAGGTGGTCGCAAAAGCCCAAGACACCACTCCAGGCCTTGCGGCAACTGCCATAGGAAACCCCAGTTTTAGCAAACCCCAATTCGTTTAGGATAAGGAAGGGGCATCAAGAAAACTAAGGCCCAAATTTTCCCAAATCAAACGAGATTGCATGTCTCAAAATGCTACAGAAACGCCATGGAAACGCTAAGCGTTTGTTTCCCCTTAAGGAGGTTAACAATTTCTCCCCATCCCGTATCAATTCCTTAAGCAACATCGACGATGCCGAGATCGCGGGTCCCAGGTGGTGTGACATCCATCCCGACAACTTACCAGGTAGGGGTTGATCTTCAAAAATCAATGGGACAAAGTTGTGTGTTTCTTAAAATTCAGATAGCCAAAGATAGCCATATATATCATATATATATATTATATATATGTATATATCTTATCATATACCCATTTTGGTTTCCCCGAAAATGATTCTGAAAAAAACCAACTGGATGCTTCTGGGCCCATTTTGGGACACATCCATTTACCAACCCTAAGCCCAACCCCTGAGTCTTCGGACGTTCTCAGCCCCAAAGAGTTCCATCAAACCCGGGCGAGATCTGCTCAGCGCTCTCCCTAGCAACACTCGTTGTCGGGGGTCATCCTGACGGAAATCGTGGAGCGAAAAAATGGAGCATAAAATTATCGGAACTAATTAGGATATTGCATACATATAGTCAACATACATATATGGGCCACGGTCAATATTTAGTATGTAGCTCCAAGTGATCAATTTTTGAAGAGTGTACTACAAGTATCGTTTTTCAGGTTTGGGGAATATAACAAATGTTATCGTTTTTGAAGAGCGTATTATCGTTTTCCAAGCCCCAGCTCAATTTCCAAAAAAAAAAGATGTCTCGAATACTACTTTCCATTGCGGTAAATTTTGGCTGTAGCTCATATGTATTCAATGTATTCTGTGACTCATATCATATCTGTTTGATGTGTCTCTACATACAGGTTTCGTGCAACTCGTTTACCCCATTCGGAAGTTGAACTGGGAGATATCGCTAGGGCACATCAATAAAAGAGGATGTCACTTCTGCAGCCAAAAAAAAACTTGAGATACATGGAAATTGGATATCTAATAACCCACTCCCATAGGCTGTAAGATGTATTATGTTGTATAGTATGTATATATGCACAACCCCGACTTTCTGCCCCAGCCCATCATGGGGTTTCCTTTCTCAACCAACACGGGGAACGATCAGCACGCAAAATAAGGTCTGTTGAATATCTCAAGCAGCAGCTATGGAGAATATTGCCAACAAAAGTCAGGATACAAGCCATCATCAAAAGAAATGGGGGAGGCACTGTATAACTTTGACCAGTAAAATGGGAATATATAAATATATAATATAACCAACAATTGATATTTAATTGAGACATTGAACCTTGATTGGCGACTCTTTTGGGAATGTCGCAATGGGCAAATGGGCATGGGTCCAAATTGGTTGCCCCCTAAAAAGGATGACTAAAATCTGGGTCTGAAATATTCACTAATACCCACTGAGACCTCTATGATTAGTCTTATGACCACAACATTGGATGGAGAGACGGGATTTTGCTGCGTGGTCATTTCTGACCAGGTCGCTACGCCAACTTGTTGATGGAGCTCAAACTTCAGAACGCCAAAAAATTGATGGTGACTTCCCCCCCTAAGAAATAAGGTCAACGATTCCCACCATCAGGATATGGAATCTCGAAACTACTCCAGACCCTTGATGGAATCCTCCTCGCAGTCCACTTCAAACGTCTCTCCTTTGAAGTGGCCTATCAACGGAGAACAGCATGTTCCAAAGGACAGCGATGTAGGATATCCAAGAACGCACTCAACGTTGGTGTGGCAGTCAGCATATACTGCCCTTGAAATAGGGATTTAATAAAAACCCTAGAAAAGTCATGAGGATATGAGCACTAAGATGCAATAGGCACTTTGCAAGTGTGGAAAGCATTCTTGGTTCAGGTATCAAGCTGGTACCCGAGTCTCAATATCGAATGCCCAGACTGCATTTATCACCATGTTTTGCCTTGCGATGCTGAAAATTGCTCAAATGGGATCTTTCTTTTTGATACTTTTGATACTTTTGGGTTGTTGATATAGTGTTGGCCACTTCAAATCAACTTCCGGCGCAACAAGCACCTCGAAGGATGGCTTTGGGCTGCCAGCTGGCCTGCAGCAAGGAACTGAAAAGTGTCCCGGAAGCAGGGACGCTTGAAAAGAAAAAACTTGACCGCCCTTGCGTCGCAACGAGAATACAACGACTGAGATATGCCTGAAGACTGCACAGCAAATTCCAGCTCGGCCAGCAGCGATTCCAGCAAGAGGGCCTTGGCACAGGACCGGTACCAAGAGAACCATGTCTATCTCCAAAAATTGGAGGTCCTCAAAGCGTCTTTTTTCGTGGTGAAACCAATGGTTTTGTTGGGGCATCCAGTATCCAGATATCTGCCACGTTTTTGCCTTTTTTTTTGCACCATGTGGAAGTTGCCATGGTGCAATCCTGCACCCGAGAATGATTCGTCTCCAGAAGCACCACTGAAACAAATGAATCTGGGTACAACTCAGGTCCCCAATTGATTATAGCACATTACGGTGGCAAATATTCAAGAACCGGATTCAAGAACCAGATATGTCTATGACTGCAAATTGCCACCAAACTCTGTCCTTGTCAACTCCTGATCATCGGATATCATCGGCCCATACCGGAGAACATGGAGAACATGGAGAACTCAGCCAAAGGACTGAGATCCTCCGATCTGTTCGGACGCCTTCGAATGCGGCTGGCACAAATGACTTTCTTCCAAACAGCTCGTCAGCTTCTGGGAGACCTGGCGGTGAGTCGGTTCCAGAATTCGCCAAGTTTCATGGGAAAAACTGGTGGTTTAAGTATCGAAGTTTCGGATTTTACTACAAAAACAAAAGAAAAGTGATGGTTTAAGTATCTTAGAACCGCGATGCCCAAAGGGTAGCGAAAGGACTTCAAAAGAAACAGTGTAGGGAACCACGCACCAAACCGTGCTGCCGGCGTACCGGTGCTTGGCAAAGGCCGCCTTTGGGCCTCAGTTCAAGTGGGGTCATCATTCTAGGGATGGAAATGAAAACTGCCTAACACCAACAACAACTGCATGATATTTGGCGCCGTCCTTTGCGAGAGCTTGGTTCCCCCCGCCGCGCAGTGGATGGAAGCAGCACGGCCTTCACCAACTGAGGTTTCACAAGACTGGAACACACTCCAAAGAAATTGTTCAGCTCTCAGTTTTATGATGATTTGGTTGATGGAATTTCACGTGCCATAATTGTTTCATAGGACCATTTGCTGAAAAACTATTGTTTATTATATATTTTACCAATTATTTGGTTGATGGAAAAAAAAACATCTTGGTCATTGTGATTCACAATCCCAGGAGTCACTCGGGTGAACTGAGGGTGACAGGTACCCCCTCGAATGGTTCAGCCAGTGGGTAACCCATCCAAATGTTATCAGGTTTTATGGTCTCCAGGTTGACATTGTATTGACCAATACAAAGAAATATGAGATAGGTGCTGACCCACAAAAATGAAAACACCATAATCTAACCCACAAAAGCTGGGAATTGATCTACTAAAAGTGAACTTAATCCTCTTAAAACTTTGTTTTGACCAGCAAAAGAAATTGAGTTCATCAAACAAGTTCCAATCGAATATGAATCAAGATTGACCTGACCAATAAAACTACTTATAGCTACTTTTATTTGTTTACGATGGTCTTTTAAAAAAGTCTTATAGATTCCCCAAACAAAGGATTTACCAAAGGGAACCATAAAAAACTTCAAAAAGTCGACACATTAAACCCTCCATTGGATTCTTGGATGTTGAGATTTACTAGGTTGCCCAGGTTTAAACATGAAACGTTTACGTTTAACCAGTGTGTCAACCTCTTCGCCACGGTCAAGTTTCGGCCAGGCCTCGGAAAACGCTCCAGGCCGTTTTCGGCGTCCTTGACCCATCCCCATGTGTCGTCATGTAATGTATACAATGTGAGGCCCCCGTTGGATAGCTAAGTTGGTTTAGATTCGCCCCAGTAACTATAGTTATCTATAGTTATTTGCGTACCATAAACCATAGTTATTGGAGTTATAAAACAACTTAGCTATCGAACGGGGGCCTCGCATTGTGTGTAATACTACGTACTTATAATACTGCATGACCGAAAATGTCTGAAAATGTCATAATATCCATGCACATGTGTATATGTATATGTATATGTATATGTATGTGTATATGTATGTGTATATGTATATATGTGTTTGTATTATATTCTGATGATTGCATCATCTACATAACCGAAATTTATTCAGCAACTCCCAACCCGTCCACCGTCGTGGCTCTCCTCCATGGCTGGTTGCCATCAATGGGACAAATCCAAGATCTGGGTCCAAAATATGGTGGATTTATCACAAATTTCTGCCCAGGTCCATGGGAAATGTCCATGATATAATAATGATAATTCATTAGAAGTTTTACTCTTATAAAAATCTGATGAGCAAGCATTCAAGGATTTCGCACAAACCAGATTCACTCGATTCTAGACTATGATTTCAGACCAAATTCATTGCACATGTTTGTCACAGCGCTTGGAAAGCCAACAGGACCAAGTCGGGAGGCGCAGGAGTTCAACTAGCCACTTTAAATATCTTTCAATGAAAACTCACCGCGTCTTGACGCTTTATAGGATGTTGGTGCGACATGCCATCACGCAAAGCACGTCAGGTTGGAGAGGGTGCTTATGAGGTGGCGCCCGGTCTGATTCTCCAGCGACCCTGTGACATGCTAAAGAGGACCGTTTCGGCAAGCGTCAGATTCTTTTCTGCTTGAGAGCTAGAACTCTTGTGGAACCAGAAGTTTCAAATATTGAAACGTCATTGGCCGGGCCTAATTTTGGTGCCACAGGAAGGCCCCAAGTAGCCCGTAAACAACAGTCTTTCACACGTCTGCGATTGCCTAGGGGCACTCCTGCTCTATACTGTAGCGTGCTCCAGGGATCTAGCTATACAACCTGGTGCCACGGCAGACCTGTCTTGTGGGCTTAAAATCTCCAGCACTTCCTGCTGTGCTGGACTTCGGTGCGCTAATTGGCAAAACTCAAGGCAAAATGCGTAGTTCAAGGCTAAATTTCATCCACAGATGGATTCTATTCGATTTCGCTATCGCTAATGCTTCAAACACTCGAGCAAGCAGTCTTGGACCCGTGCATTGACGGCATCAAAGCCGGCACCGGTGAGCACCACCTCGTTGATCATGTCCTCATCTGCCTTGCTCGTGGCCCTTGCAGTCCGTAGGTCAATGGTTGAAAATGCCTCCTGAAGTCCCTCGCGCGTAGCCGGAAGCATGATGGTGATGGGAAGCTGCTTGTCAACACCTCACCCGTAGTGTCTTCGAGTCTTGAAAAGTGAAGTTTGGCCATGGCTCAAAACTTCCTTTACAAAGCTGCTCTATGTTCAACAAGAAAAAGTCAAAGTAGTTCTTAAGCTTCCGAGTCACATGTGAAGGCTTCGAATAAGCACCAGGCCCTTTTTGTGCAAGTAGTATCCGCATCAACTAAGAAAAGCATCTGCCCCGCTCTCGCCAAACGACTCTCCAAAACTGTTTGTAGTTCATTTGCAGAAGAGAAGAGGGTGCCAGACCTGACTGTCCCACTGTTGCTATAATTTGGGGTGGCAATGGATACTAATGGAACATCTCAATAGAATGTGTCAAAAAGCGTGACCTAAGCCAGACCCTGGTTCACAATCATAGACTGGGCAGCTTGTCACAAAATAGGATCAAATTGGTTTCAAGTTTCAAAGAACATGTGCAGGAGACCGCTATAGTTGATGGGGGAAAGAATGGTTTCCTGAACAATAAATCAATCACAAGTCACAATTAATTAATCCGTGAATTACTGGGTCTCTCAATTATTTCAGAGGGACTCGGGGAGCCGGTATTGGTTGTCGCAGAAGAAGCAAATCCAGAGATACGCCTCGCTGGCATTGATGCGGTCTCCCTCCATCCAAGCTCGCAGAGCGCCAACGAAGTCATTGAGCCTGCAACAATACAAAAAGACAAAGATCAGTCAGGCTCGTGGTTGCACGCATCACAAGGTTTCGAAACGACACCATCTTGAAGCTTCTTTCGTGGCTCCTGAAACATCTACAGAATCTAGAGTATTATATTCATTTCCAAAGCCAACTTCCTTCTAATCCAGAAAGTACCCTGCCTGCAAGCCCAACACCAAGAGACAAAGTGGCTGACCTTTCCCTTGTGATGCTCCTCGACTGCATCAACGATGCTACAATTTGGCTCTCCATCCTCAGAGCAGGTCTTTCCATATCCCAGGCCAGTTTCGCCCATTGCTACGACTGGAGCCATCTCGTAGAAGTTGGGGTTCTCCAAGCCGGTGCTCTGTCGTGCAAGCGCTGGGAAAATCTCCAAGACATACGCAGCACTGATGCCATTCAGCTGATTTGTCACAGGCAACGGCGGCTCGTTGTGCTCGCCTTGCCTGGGCAGCGATGGCGGCACCGGCAACGCCCCACTTGGGAGGGCCGGGGGCGGTTATAAGTACATAGCAAGGTTAGAGCACTTATATAACCTACTTAGTAAGTGCTGTAACCTACCTTATAAGTGGTGCTAAGTTACCTGAAAAAGTGGTGCTAAGCGGGGTGCTGTCTCTAAGTCACTTACGTAAGTAGTTACAGTTTTGGGTTAACTATATATTATGTTCCAATCATCATCTCAAGTAGGGGTGGAAACCAATCCAGTGTCATGTGGAACCACCAACCAGCTCTGACGTGGGGGTTTCCTAAAATAGGGGTATCTCATCTCCCTAGTTATGATCCATTTTATTGTCGGATTTTCCATGAAATAAACCATCCAGTATTGAGGTATGTTTTGGATCACCTATCCATCATCTTGGCCCACCTGACACCTTGATCTCAGAGTCGGACGTTAGCTGAAGATTTTGACCTAAAACGACGTGCGGACACCCAAAGGTTGCAAGAAACGAGCGAAAAACATCAATGGCACTTTGAGTCCCAGCAACTTCCACGACAGTTGGATTAAAAAATGGTTACACATGGCAGAACCTGGTAGATTTGGACCTTTGGATAACAAATTTTGTGGATAACAAATTGGATAACCATGGATCCGTTGGATAAACACATCGATCTCCTGGTCAGTCTCCATTGAGCTCGCCACGTATTCGTCGCACGACTTCGGCGACTTCGGCATAGTCTGGACCTGGATCCACGAGCATCGACCTGGACCCACGAGGGCTCCGTTTCGAGGGCACCACAGGGCCCACAAAGCTGTCCCATAAGTGACCTTATGTAGATATCTGGTTATATATATACACACATACATACATATTATGCAGTATATGTAAATATATATATATATAGGTTTATATGTATCTATATATTATGAATGGCAGACAGAATTTCCTTCTACTCCAAAAGAATATGGCTAAAGTTGGTGGTCCCCAATGTGAAGGTTTTGACGCAACTTTCAACATTCCAAAATGATTACGCGACTTATGGCACTTGGCTAACCACTTAGCCTATGTGGGCTAAGTGAGATAGGCAGCTTAAGCCCTAAGTGGCCTAAGTTCTGTAAAGGATTTACGCTACTTACGTCTTACGTATCTAGGCTAAGTGCACTTACAAAAATTTGTGGAAACACAAAATCCCGTTTCACATTTGGTGGAAACACAAAAATTCTGAATGGGGTTTTGGTGGAAACACAAAATTCCGTTGCAAGTTTTCGTGGAAACACAAAAATCCAAATCGAGTTTTGCGGAAACACAAAAGCGCTCGCGGACTTAGGTAAGTGCTGTAAGCCACTTACGTAAGTGCGCTAAGTGCTGTCCCAGTAAGTCCGCTAAGTGACATACTGTAAGCTCTGTATCCCAATAGTAAGTGCCGTATGTACCTAGTACGTCCCCTATGTGCTTATAACCAGCCTCCAAGCAACCTCCAACCATATTTTCAGAAACCACTCCGGTGGTAAAAAGGGTGGCACTAGCCCCAGGTTCTCAGCCAGGGACGCCCAACCCGGGCCTATGTGGTTGGAGGGCGAGGGCGATTCTTCGGACTTGTGGGTCTCGGGCTGTGTCTCCTTCTCGCAAAGCCAGCTGCACCATCCTCATGAACGAGCGCGGCGAGGGCGATGCTTCCGACTCCTCCGCCTTCTTGCAAAGGTATGTGCAGCATCCGCAACAACAGGATAAGAAAATGATAATGGTAACACTCACGCAAGACCAAATCCACACAGAAGGAACACCGGCACCGAGATTGATATACCCTGGATCTGACGTGTCTGGACTGAGTTGCTTATGCTTCCCGATACAGATCAGCCATCGATCTTCGAACCAATTCAAGCAACCCAATGCTGGGTCCCACGTTTGGCATTTCGGCGGGTCTGATGTCCAACGAATGCTTGAATTTACGAAAATGGAATCGTGGTCGTAAAGATATCTTCGCCCATTGATCTGATCGTAAGAAAGTTCTCGTCCATTGATCTGAAGCGAGCCACCATACGTTCTGAACTGCCTCACTGTGACATACGCTGCTTCTGTGAGAGACATGTTGCACTCATCCCTGCGCGACTCATTTCCACCAAAGTTCTGGACGCAACCATCAACCACGCTACACGGTCCATCCACTATCCAACTGACCGTGGTGCCATTGTGTTTCCGGTAGACGTGACGGGAAGCTGGGTAGGTGTAGTCGCTGTCATAGCAGTTGTTGATATCGGTCCTTGTGCCACACTGGCCGTCACCTTCACATAACTCTCCGGGCTCAGCCCGCTGGCAGTCCCTGAGCCGTTCTGTCGCTGCAGGGCAGTCGGGCACCGAAACCGGAGTCAGCACTAGACCATCGAAGCACGCGGGAGGCGTGTCTAGGCACAGCTTCCAGTAATGCCCACGGTGCAGGCCAGACCAATCATTGGACTCATCTGAAGTCCAGGTGATGCTGGACCATAATACAAATGATTTGCCCCGCAAACCTCTACCACTGTATCTGATGCCATTCACCGTGAGCTGGTCATAGAACTTTTCTGTGTTAAATTCTTTTACACTCAAGGCAGTGAAAGGTGGTAAAGAAGCAACGCAAGTCTCATTCTCACCATACGAGCGTGGATAACCAGGACTGCTCAAGCAACGACCGTGCACCTCACATGGCCCTTGGAAATGCCAAAGCCCATCCACTTGCTCTTCTTCGAGGGAGATTTCTGTGAAGGAATCAGTTGTTGTGGTGGTCGTGAATGGTGTAGAGGCGGTAGCATTGCTTTCGTTTCTGGTGAAGTTCTGCTTCCGATAGACATCACGGGAAGCTGGGTAGGTGTAGCCGCTGTCATAGCAGTTGTTGATATCGGTCCTTGTGCCGCACTGGCCATTGCCTTCGCATAACTCTCCGGGCTCAGCCTCTTCACAGTTGAAAAGCACTTCTGCACCTGCGGGGCATTCCTCGACCGGCACTGGAGTCAGTTCGAAGCCATCAGGGCAAAGAAGAGGTGCCTCCATGCAGATCTGAAAGTGACCATCCAACCCCTCCCACACAAGTTCAGACCACAATACAAACGTCTGGTTCTCGAGAATGTTCCCGCTATAGTCAGCGCCGTTGATGACAAGGCGGCTGGGATAACGCGCATAAAAGTCGGTCACGCGCACGACTGAGAAAGGCGGGAGATTCGCAATGCAAATTCTTCCACCTCTGCAAGGTTATGCCAAGCGTTTCTTCAATCTCTATAGTAGGATGTTAAATATGTTAATAGCTGCTCCAACTGGGTTTATCATGGTTTATCTCTGTTTTTCCCACCAATAGAGAGTTTTCTACACTTCTTACCATGGTGGCTAACCACCAAGTGGGGTGAACATCCAAGAATTGTCGGGAAAACATGGCAGAAGATATGTTTAAGGGCACCTTGTAAGGTTGGATCGATGGAACCTCATCAGTTTGGCCGCTGCTCTAATTCCATTGCCGCAATTTATGGTGTTCAAAAAACATGCTGAACGCTTCTACACTTTCAACCTGGTTCGGGGAATGGTTCAAAAAGCTGTTGAAACCACAGAATTCTTGTCATGGCACAAACATTAAAAACCCGCGATTCCATCGTCACTGAACAGCTCGGCGTTTCTGATACAACACAGTTGCTTCCGAAAGCCAGGCCTTCATTTGCATCATGGGTGAGGCAAGCACCTTCTGCACTACCGCAATTCGCCATGCGCCAGATCGGCCCAGGATACTGAGGCTTCCAAACAACGTATTCGTCCTGCACGCGCTGACCCGGAAACAGTTCCCCATCCCCCTAATGTTTAACACCTGTATTCTATGGTCCCAAATATGAGGATTCATGAGGTTTAAAGGGCCGAAGAGCCTAACTTGATCAACAGGCAACAGGAAGTACAATTGATGCCACCGGTTACAGTGTTTCAGTTGGGACTTACGACTCAATCGCCCTTGGTGCAACATCTCGCAACCTGCCAAACAGTGACTGTTCTCCAACAAACAAACGAACATGGCAAATGACAATCAATCCCCGGTCTTGAAAGGCATTTCTGGTTTGTTTAACTATTACAAATATGGAGGTCAGATGTGAAATAGTCCAAAAAAACGGAGGAGAAACCACTGGAATCCCCCATCCATCGTGTGGTGTTTTTTCCCAAAAGCAAGGGAGGAAGGAAGGAAGGAAGGAAGGAAGGAAGGAAGGGAGGGAGGGAGGGAGGGAGGGAGGGAGGAAGGAAAGGAGGAAGGAAGGAAGGGAGGAAGGAAGGGGATGCAAATAGATTGCAGAGACAGCATGCTGGACAGAGAGGAAACCGTGCAAATAGCTTGAAGCAGCTTGAGGAGAGCTTCGCTGGGAGGGAGCGAGACAGCATGCTGGACGGAGAGGAAACCGTGCAAATAGCTTGCGGAGAGCTGGGAAGGAGCGAGACAGCATGCTGGACGGAGAGGAAACCGTTGAAATAGCTTGGGGATGCTTGGGGAAAGCTTCGCTGGGAGGGAGCGAGACAGCATGCTGGACGGAGAGGAAACCGTGCAAATATCTTGCGGAGAGCTTCGCTGGGAGGGAGCGAGACAGCATGCTGGACGACAGGAAACCGTGCAAATATCTTGCGGAGAGCTTCTCTGGGAGGGAGCAAGACAGCACAAGCTGGACGGATAGGAAACCATGCAAATAGCTTGCGGATAGCTTCGCTGGAAGGGGAACGATGCAGCATGCTGGGCGGACAGGAAACCGTGGAAATAGCTTGCGGGAAGCTTTATAGGAGGATGCGATAAGGCAAGTTGGACGAAGACAAAACCGTGGAAATCGCTTGCGGAGAGCTACGCTAGGAGGGAGCGAGACAGCATGCTGGACGGATAGGAAACCGTGCAAATAGCTTGGGGAAAGCTTCGCTTGGAGGGAGCGAGACAGCATGCTGGACGGAGAGGAAACCGTGAGACCCTTCGCTGGGAGGAAGCGAGACAGCATGCTGGACGGATGGGAAACCAAGGTTTGCGGAAAGCTTCGCTGAGAGGGAGCGAGACAGCATGCTGGACGGAAAGGAAACCGTGGAAATAGCTTGCGGAGAGCTTCGCCGGGAGGGACCGAGACAGCATGCTGGACGGAGAGGAAGCCGTGCAAATATAGCTTGCGGAGAGCTTCGCTGGGAGGGAGCGATACAGCATGCTGGACGGAGAGGAAACCGTGGAAATAGCTTGCGGAGAGCTTCGCCGGGAGGGACCGAGACAGCACGCTGGACGGAGAGGAAACAATGTAAATAGCTTGCAAGAGCTTCGCTGGGAGAAGCGATACAGCATGCTGGACGGAGAGGAAACCGTGGAAACAGCTTGGGAGAGCTTCGCTGGGAGGGAGCGAGACAGCATGCTGGACGAAGACAAAACCGTGGAAATCGCTTGCGGAGAGCTACGCTAGGAGGGAGCGAGACAGCATGCTGGACGGACAGGAAACCGTGCAAATAGCTTTCGGAGAGCTTCGCTGGAAGGGAGCGAGACAGCGTGCTGGACGGAGAGGAAATCGTGGAAATAGCTCGGGGAGAGCTTCGCTGGAAGGGAGCGAGACAACATACTGGACGGATGGGATACCGTGGAAAGAGCTTGCGGAAAGCTTCGCTGGGAGAGAGCGAGACAGCATGCTGGACAGAGAGGAAACCGTGGAAATCGCTTGCGGAGAGCTTCGCTGGGAGGGAGCGAGACAGCATGCTGGAAGGATGGGATACAATGGAAATAGCTTGGGGAAAGCTTCGTTGGGAGGCAGCGAGACAGCATGCTGGACGGAGAGGAAACCGTGGAAATAGTTTGCGGAAAGCTTCGCTGGGAGGGAGCGAGACAGCATGCTGGACGAAGAGGAAACCATGCAAATAGCTTGCGGAGAGCTTCGGTAGGAGGGAGCGAGACAGCATGCTGGACGGAGAGGAAACCGTGCAAATAGAGCTTGCGGAGAGCTTCGCCGGGAGGGACCGAGACAGCATGCTGGACGGAGACGAAACAATGCAAATAGCTTGCGAGAGCTTCGCTGGGAGAAGGGATACAGCATGCTGGACGGAGAGGAAATCGTGGAAATAGCTTGCGGAGAGCTTCGCTGGGAGGGAGCGAGACAGCATGCTGAACGGATAGGAAACCGTGCAAATATCTTGCGGAGAGCTTCGCCGGGAGGCATACGAAAACGTACAATAACTTGCGGAGAGCTGCGCTGGGAGGGAGCGATACCGCATGCTGGAGGGCTTGCGGAGAGCTTCCCCGGGAGGGGGCAAGACAGCATGCTGGACGGAGAGGAAACTGTGCAAATAGCTTGCGAAAGCTTCGCTGGGAGAAGCGATACAGCATGCTGGACGGAGAGGAAACGTGGAAATAGCTTGTGGAGAGCTTCGCTGGAAGGGAGCGAGACAGCATGCTGGACGGATAGGAAACCGTGCAAGTGCAAATAGCATGCGGAAAGCTTCGCTGGCAGGGAGCGAGACAGCATGCTGGACGGAGAGGAAACCGTAGACAACATGCTGGACGGATGGGATACCGTAGAAATAGCTTGCGGAAAGCTTCGCTGAGAGGGAGCGAGACAGCATGCTGGACGGACTGGAAACCGTGGAAATAGCTTGCGGAGAGAGGTTCGCTGGAAGGGAGCGAGACAGCATGCTGGACGGAAAGGAAACCGTGGAAGTAGCTTATAGAGAGAGAGCAACACAGGATGCTGGACGGAGAGGAAACCGTGGAAATAGCTTGCGGAAAGTTTCGCCGGGAAGGAGCGATGCATGGAAATAGCGTGCGGAAAGCTTCGCCGGGAGGGGGCGAGACAGCATGCTGGACAGACAGGAAACCGTGGAAATAGCTTGCGAAAAAGCTTCGCTGGAAGGGAGCGATAGCTTGGGAAGAGCTACGGTGGGAGGAAGCGAGACAGCATGCTGGCCGGAGAGGAAACCGTGCAAATAGCTTTCGGAAAGCTTCGCTGGGAGAAGCGATACAGCATGCTGGACAGAGAGGAAACCGTGGAAATAGCATGCGAAAAGCTTTGCTGGGAGGGAGCGAGACAGCATGCTGGACGGATGGGATACCGTGGAAATAGCTTGCGGAAAGCTTCGCCGGGAGGGAGCGAGACAGCATGGGACGGAGCGACACAGCATGTTGGACGGAGAGGAAACCATGGAAATCGCTTGCGGAGAGCTTCGCTGGGAGGGAGCGAGACAGCATGCTGGACGGAGCGGAAACCGTGGAAATAGCTTGCGGAGAGAGCTTCGCTGGAAGGGACCGAGACAGCATGCTGGACGGAGAGGAAACCGTGGAAATAGCTTGGGGGGAGCTTTGCCGGAAGGGAGCGAGACAGCATGCTGGACAAAGCGGAAACCGTGCAAATAGCTGGCGGAAAGCTTCCGTGGGAGGGAGCGAGACAGCATGCTGGACGGACGGAAACCGTGGAAATAGCTTGGGGAGAGCTTCGCTGGGAGGGAGCGAAACAGCGTGCTGGACGGAGAGGAAACCGTGGAAATACCTTGCGGAAAGCTTCGCTGGGAGGGAGCTATACAGCATGCTGGACGGAGAGGAAAGCCTGGAAATAGCTTTCGGAGAGCTTCACCGGGAGGGAGAGAGACAGCATGGGACAGAGCGATTAGAGCATGTTGGACGGAGAGGAAACTGTGGAAATCGCTTGCGGAGAGCTTCGCTGGGAAGGAGCGAGAGAGGAAACCGTGCGGGGAGCTTCACCGGGAGGGAGCGAGACAGCATGGGTCAGAGCGATTACAGCATGTTGGACGGAGAGGAAACCGTGGAAATAGCTTGGGGAGAGCTTCGCTGGGAGGGAGCGAGACAGCGTGCTGGACGGAGAGGAAACCGTGGAAATAGCTTGCGGAAAGCTTCGCTGGGAGGGAGCTATACAGCATGTTGGACGGAGAGGAAACCGTGGAAATAGCTTGCGGAGAGCTTCACCGGAGGAAGCGAGACAGCATGGGACAGAGCGATTACAGCATGTTCGACGGAGAGGAAGCCGTGGAAATCGCTTGCGGAGAGCTTCGCTGGGAAGGAGCGAGAGAGGAAGCCGTGCAAATAGCTTGCAAGCGGAGAGCTTCACCGGGAGGGAGCGAGACAGCATGGGACAGAGCGATTACAGCATGTTGGACGGACTGGAAACTGTGGAAATAGCTTGCGAAAAAAGCTTCGCTGGAGGGAGCGAGACAGCGTGCTGGACGGAGAGGAAACCGTGGAAATAGCTTGGGGAGAGCTTCGCTGGGAGGGAGCGAGACAGCGTGCTGGACGGAGAGGAAACCGTGGAAATAGCTTGCGGAAAGCTTCGCTGGGAGGGAGCGATACAGCATGCTGGACGGAGAGGAAACCGTTGAAATAGCTTGCGGAGAGTTTCGCTGGGAAGGAGCGAGAGAGGAAACCGTGCAAATAGCTTGCGGAGAGCTGCGCTGGCAGGGAGCGAGACACAGCATTCAAGCCGTGGAAATGGCTTGGGGAGAGCTCACTGCAGAGCTGTTGGTGCAGCTTTTTCAGAGCTGTTGGCGCGGTTTTTTCAGGATAAATGTCATCATCGCGATTGCCTTGAAAAATTGTGGGCGCAAGACTGGTCAAACGGTCCCAAGACCGGTCAAACGGTTTCCAAAGGCTGAAAAATGGGACATGCACGGCAAAACGTTTGTTGCTGCAGCGGGTTTCGTTTTGCATGAAACCATGGAAAATTTCGCGGGAATATGCAGAGCTGTTGGCACGAGTTTTTCGGGACAAATTGCAGCAACGCGATTGTCCTGAAACATTGTGTGCCCAAGATTGGTCAAACGGTGTTCAAATGTTGGGCAATGGGACATGCACGGGCAAAAATTTGTTGATTGGACGGGTTTCAACGAGATATAAGCCGTGGAAATGGCTTGGGGAGATTTCAATGCAGATGTGTTGGCACGGGTTTTTTTCAGGATAAATGTCATCATTGCGATTGTCCTGAAAAATCGTGGGCCCAAGACTGGTCAAATGGTCCCAAGACCGGTCAAACGGTTTCCAAAGGCTGAAAAATGGGACATGCACAGAGAAGCTTTTACACAAAAAAAGCCTTTACACAGAAAGTTTTACACAGAAACTTTGACACGCAGACGCGTTTACACAGAGGAGTCTTGACACAAGGACGCTTTTATACACAGAAGCCTTTACGCACAGAAGCTTTTTTGCACAGAGTAGCTTTTACACACAGAAGTCTTTACACAGAGAAGTCTTGAGACAGAGAAGCCTGTACACACAAACGCTTTTGCAGAGAGAAGCCTTTTGTACAGAGAAGTCTTGACACAGAGGAGCTTTTACGAGAAAGTCCTTACACAAACGAGATTTACACGCAGAAGGTGTTACAGATAGACGTTCTTTCGGCGCACAGAAACTTTAACACAGAGCAGCTTGTACACACAGAAGCTTTTACACAAAAAGGCCTTTACACAGAGAAGTTTTTACACTCAGGAGGTTTTGCACAAGAAAACTTTTACACAGGAAAGCTTTTACACACAGAAACTTTCACACACAGAAGCTTTGTACACCGAGAAGTCTTACACAGAGGAGCTTTTACGCACAGACGCATTTACACAGAGAAGCCTTTACACAGAGGAGCCTTTACGCACAGACGCGTTTACACAGAGAAGTCTTTGCACAGAGGAGCTTTTGCACACAGAATCTTGTACACACAGACGCGTTCACACACAGGAGGTTTTACAAACAGACAACTTTACGGCGCACAGAACTTTTACACAGAGCAGCTTTTACGCAGCGAAGTTTGTACACACAGGGGGCTTTTTTCCACAGAAGCTTTTACATAAGGTTTTTTCCCCACCTGCCAGGTGAGGGTTGTTAGATTTTATGTCAGTTGCCTCCTCCTGCCTCGTCCTCCTCCTCCTCCTCCTCTCCTCCTCTCCTCCTCGTCCTCCTCGTCCTCCTTGTCATCCTTGTCATCCTTGTCGTCCTTGTCGTCCTCGTCGTCCTCGTCGTCCTCGTCGTCCTCGTCCAACTGCGACCCGCGATCCACAGTGTTCTCTGCCGGACCTCAACCACGACCATCCACGCCCAGTGTTCCCTGCCGGACCTCAACCACGACCAGCCACGCCCAGTGTTCCCTGCCGGACCTCAACCACGACCAGCCACGCCCAGTGTTCCCTGCCGGACCTCAACCGCGAATATCCACGCCAAGTGTTCCCTGCCGGACCTCATGTAGGAAGATATGGGACAAAGAATGTGCAGAAGAAAGTTAGAAAGAATGTCGGAAAGAATGTCAGAAGATATACCAGAAGATATGTCAGATAGAATGACAGAAGATATGTCAGATAGAATGCCAGAAGATATGCCAGAAGATTTGCCAGAACATATGCCAGAAGAAATGCCAGATAGAATGCCAAATAATATACCAGAAGATATGCCAGATACAATGCCAGATAGAATGCCAGAAGATTTGCCGGATAGAATGCCAGAAAATATGCCAGAAGATATGCCAGATAGATATGCCAGAAGATATGCCAGAAGATATGCCAGAAGATATGCCAGATATGCCAGAAGATATGTCAGAATGCCAGAAGATATGTCAGATAGAATGCCAGATAGTCAATATGCCAGATAGAATGCCAGAATGTCAGAAGATATGTCAGATAGAATGCCAGAAGATGCCATAAGAAAATGATATGAATGCCACGAAGTAAAGTAGCCAGAAGATATGCCAGATAATACACATGCCAGGCTTTCCGAAGATACAGATAGAATGCCACCAGAAGAAAATGTATAAATGTCCTTTACACACAGAAACCTTTACACACAGAAGCTTTTACACACAAAAACTTTTACACACAGAAGGTTTTACACACAGAAGCTTTTAACACAAAAAAAAACCTTTAAACAAAGGAGCTTTTACACACAGACGGGTTTACACAGAGGAGTCTTTACACACGGAGGCGTTTACACAGGAAAGATTTTACACAGAAGCGTTTACACAGAGTAGTTTTTACACAGAGAAATCTTTACACAAAGAAGTCTTGACACAGAGAAGCTTGCACACACAGAGGCTTTTACACAGAAAGCCTTTTACACAGAGCAGCTTTTTCACAGAGGAGCTTTTACACAGAGGAACTTTTACACAGAGAAGCTTGTACACTCAGAGGCTTTGACACAGAGAAGTCTTTTACACAGAGAAGCTTTTGCACACAGAAGCTTTACACAAACAAAACCTTAACACAGAGGAGCTTTTACAGACAGAAGCTGGTACGCAAAGAAACTTTCACAAACAGAAACTTTTACACACAGAGCGCGTTTAAAGCTTTTACACACAAAAGCTTTTACACCAAAAACTTTTACACAGAGAAATTCTTACCCACAGAAGCTTTTACTTGCAAAAGCTTTTATGCAAAGAAGCTTTTGTACAGAGAAGTCTTTACCCATCTTTCATCATGTCTCATTGTTCATGATCATTCGCCATCTGTCACCTTCATATCTTCGTTTTCATGCTCTTTTGGTCAGCTCCCTCCGTCGTTTAGTTTTCATTTCGTTCTGTCCGTCCACGCTTCGTCCTCGCTCCCTCTGCGGCGAAGCAAACTAAACGAGAACGCAGAAATAGATAGCGACTAGAAAGATGGAATAGAGTTAATTACATTAGCAGAAATAGCGACTAGAAGAATGCAGGCGTAGCTGACACAGCATGCTGTGGTGAATTGTGGCCCCTGATACCATCAGTGCGCACGATGTTTCAGTAAAGATCTTACGTCGATTTCGTGCAGAGCACAGCTGCCCACACCACAAGATTTTCAAGAAAAGGCGTGCTGTGTGCCGTCTTGCTTTTGGGTTCTCTGGCCCACCTTGTTTAACCAACCATCCTCCACATCCTGCTCTCCTAAGCCCGGCAAGTGCGGTTTTGGCCCCAAGGCTGGCACTGAATTCGATGGCGTTGGCAATGTGGGTGGTTTCCGCAGTGGAACAGTTACCACACCTCCTGGCATTCCCCGGGGCCATGGGGGGTGGCTTTCACATCCCAAAATCAGGACTGTTGTGAATGTGGATGATGAAATCATCACCAGTCTGGCGACATTTGGGATGTGAACAACAGGGATCAACGAGGTACCAGGGTTTTTGCCCAGTCTTGCATCAGTATCTCTGGGGTGATTCAAGGGAAAATCGATATCTGTCAATGTGTTTCAGTGTCTCCGCATCAAATGTCGGAGGGTCCTGCAAGGCTGTGAGCTGTCGCTTTTGGCTAAGAAGTTAAGCCCTCCTCATGCCTGAGGTAAACACCCTGAAACGCCATGACATCTGGGTTGCATAGCCCAAAGTTATCCCTCTCCACATGGTCACATGGCAAGCAGTCCTGGCACCGGTACTGCGATGAGCTCCGGGGAATCGAATGATTCTTTGACCCCTTTCACGGGGATGTCATCAAGGAAGGGCGCCAGGTCTGCAACGAGAAGGCCGTGTCCTGAAAAGGCATCCCCATTGAAAAACCGTGCGATTCTTGAGGTCTTCCAAAATCAACTACAGCCCAATGTCCCCCAATTATGTCCATTTAATACGGAAAATGATGATCATCCACCGAAAATTTGGAGAGGTCCCACCAATTTTTAGACAAACCCAGCCGAATAAACGAAAAACATGCTCCGGCCTGGAATGTTGATGACAACGTCTTTAGGGACTCCTGGCGATGATCCACACCATGGCATTTACACATTTTCTTACTGGCAAATCTTCTGGCATTCTATCTGACATATCTTCTGGCATTCTATCTGGCATTCTATCTGGCATATCTTCTGGCATATGTTCTGGCATATCTTCTGGCATATCTTTTGGCATTCTATCTGGCAAATCTTCTGGCATTCTATCTGACATATCTTCTGGCATTCTATCTGACATATCTTCTGGCATGCAAATTTCTGGCATTCTATCTGGCATATCTTCTGGCATATATTCTGGCATATCTTCTGGCATTCTATCTGGCAAATCTTCTGGCATTCTATCTGGCATATCTTCTGGCATTCTATCTGACATATCTTCTGGCATATCTTCTGGCATATCTTCTGGCATATCTTCTGGCATTCTATCTGGCATTCTATCTGGCACTTCTGGCATTCTATCTGGCATATCTTCTGGCATTCTATCTGGCAATCTTCTGGCATTCTATCTGGCAAATCTTGCATTCTTCTGGCATATCTTCTGGCATTCTATCTGACATATCTTCTGGCATTCTATCTGGCATTCTATCTGGCATATCTTCTGGCATATATTCTGACATATCTGCTGGCATATCTGGCATTCTTCTGGCATATCTTCTGGCATAGTTCTGGCATATTTCTGGCATATCTCTGGCATTCTATCTGGCATTCTATCTGACATATCTTCTGGCATTCTATCTGGCATCTTCTGGCATTCTATCTGGCATATCTTCTGGCATTCTATCTGGCATATCTTCTGGCATTCTATCTGACATATCTTCTGGCATTCTATCTGACATATCTTCTGGCATTCTATCTGGCATTCTATCTGGCATATCTTCTGGCATATGTTCTGGCATATCTTCTGGCATATCTTCTGGCATTCTATCTGGCAAATCTTCTGGCATTCTATCTGACATATCTTCTGGCATTCTATCTGGCATATGTTCTGGCATATCTTCTGGATTGTTCTGTCATATCTTCTGGCATTCTATCTGGCAAATCTTCTGGCATTCTCTCTGGCATATCTTCTGGCATTCTATCTGACATATCTTCTGGCATTCTATCTGGCCGTTGAGGTCCGGCAGTGCACACTGGGATCTTGAGCTCGCGGTGGAGGTCCGGCAGTGCCCACTGGGATCTGGCGCTCGCAGTGGAGGTCCGGCTGTGCCCACTGGGATCTGGACTGCGAGGAGGAGATGGGGGAGGAGGATGCGGAGGCGGAGGAGGAGGAGGAGGAGAACAGCTCTTATAAAATCTAACAACCCTCACCTGGCAGGTGGGGAACAAAAAGGCGCCAAGCAAAGACGGCATGTGTTCAATTTTGAGTCGCGCCTTCAGGGGTTCGTTCAGATAAAATCATTGATTGCAGGCACGGGTTGTTGTAAATGTCCTGCGTTTCCAGCATTTTTTTTACCTGACAACACCCTTTCAAAACGCTGCAAGGGCGCAGTCGCAGCCACCTTGCCTTTCGTTCCAACACATTCTATGTTATGCGGATTTTCAAGGGAGAAACTGATGAATTTGCATATCTTACAAATAGATACAAATAGTTCAAATTGCGGTTTTGGGTGTATAAAAATGCATATATGATGTTCAACTTACTTTCTGTGGAAGGGATTCTGTCGGATAGTATCCAGCGCATGGGGAAGCTCAAGTCAAGGTGGACATCCCACGCGCCAACAGCCTACAGTATCCGTTGCATCACATCATGGTGTCAGGATGAAAACCATGAAGACTGTCTTTGCCCTGATAAAAACTTTCACAGTAAGCACTTGAGAAACCTGTTCTTGATAGAGGTTTTCTACTACCTCAACCATCTGCACACGACGTGGAAGACCTGTACCCAATATTGAACTCCAACCTTGAACCAAGAAACACTATACCCTGCTTTATTGCCACATGGGGCACTACACAATTCTCCGGTTTTTCGGGTTGCCATGGCCAGGGGTTGCCTATTTTTGAAGCTTGGGACAGGTCCGCGTCGGACGCATGGTGCTGCGTGTTTCTTGCGAATCACAGGCGGCTTGTTACAAGGGAAACACATAATTCGCATGGCAAACCTAATACATCGTGAGAATATAATTTAACAGTTTAACACGACAGGCGCAATACTTGGTGAGATTTCGAAGGCTGTGGAAGGCTACTGTGCCTGGTGCCTGGCACACGCAATACTTCGAGCACTTTTGATGATGTGGCTTTCACTTTCTGCATTGGCACAGCTAAAAAAAAGTGAGATGCCCTGTGGCTGTGACATGTCATTTTGCATGGCAGATTTGGTGGAGCTGCAGGGGTGATGCCGGGATCTGTCTTCAAAAGGAGGCCTTTCAAAAAAGTATCTGGCAAGAATGTGCCACAAGAGGGTCTTACAAGGTGTCTGACAGTCTGACAATGTTCCACAAGAGCAGCTCGTTCCGTGCATTTGGGTTCCTCAAATGTTTCTGCAATGGAAGAAGTCACTCGTTGCTGTTGGCTCCTTGAGACCCTTGCCCATAGCTGCCATAGCTGCCATAGCTGCCATAGCTGCCATAGCTGCCATAGCTGCCATAGCTGCCATAGCCAGGTACCGAGGGGGGTCCCACGGGGGTCTCGGGTTTCCAGGGTCTCCAGGTCCAGGGTCTCAACTTACCTGGGAACGGCGCCAAGAGCAAGGGACCTGTTATCTAACGAAACCGTTGGGATTGTTCTATCCTGATAGGGTCATGCTTCTAGACGCCCAAACCAAAAATGTCTGGCAAAAATGTGGAGTGGACATCTTCCAGCAGGATGGATTCACAGTGCACGCTTGGAAGTTGAAATTTTGGTTTCGTCTCACAAAAATTTTGGCAGGCCTCAGGAAACAACTTTGAAAAGCACTACGTACCTACATTTGCTTCATTTTCAACTTGAGGCAGCCCCCCCTGGCACCCTGACTTTCCGTCTGAGCCACCTAAGCGGCGGCCAGAGCGCCTGCTCAGCAAGGCTCTCCTCACCTCGACTTGCCAAACTCCAACAGATCGAACCGTTTCGAAAGTGAAAACCGGCGAGAAAGATTGACGCAGGGCACCCAAACCCCAAGCCGCTCAAGCCAATGTGGCATCAAGGTGGCAAGAAAATGTTGCGGTAAACTGTTTGTGCCCGAATCAACTCAACCAAAACAACTTGATGATGTTGTGGTTTGTTGTGGCGTGTTCCGGTCTGTTCTGATTTGTTCTGGTTTGTGCGTGTATCAGACACCTGAACAACATCATTTCTTCGACATGTGCATCTGCTGTGTCGTGAGTCGGCTAGGAAAAGGTTATGTGTTTTGTACATCTGTCAGGAACTGGGTTCGGTAATTCAGCATGATACCGGAACACGTGTTGTTTGCAAATACTACCCAGTACATAGTTCTCGTCCATGTTCTGCTCTACTGGAACTTTCCAAAGAGATTGAGATTCTCCGACCCTCCCAGCAATGTGGTGAACCAAATTTAAAAATACCGTATGACCTATCATATGTATCCATATGTGGCAATCATCTTCTCCCCAGATATCAGTTGGCCCACCTTCGGCTCACGTCCATCGAGAGCATCTTCCTATGAACACGTTGCGTGGGCACCAAAAGTTTGGGGGGGCAATGGAAGAATTTGCAGAGGTACAGTATAAATCATCTGAAAATAGGGAAATGTTCCGTTGCCATATGTGCTTTTCATCCAAGAAGAAATTTATGTTTTTGCAACCATCAACTCCAGATACTCCAGTCCAAGGTTTTTCTGCGATCCCTGGATCTGATATTTGAAAAGAAAAGCATCCAACTGCGGTACGAGATACCCAACACCGAGGTAAACCCCAACGTTCGTAAGTTTTCGGACAACCACCATATTAAATGTTTAACATGGTGAAATAAGGCACAGAATTTGTCTTTCTTGGGCTTACCACGTTGCCAAGCTCGGCAACCACGTTTGATGAGAACCCTGAAGGGGCTCACACCGGAAATCGTATCACACTTTCTGGTTCGACCTATAGACATCGGAACATACAAGTCCAGTAGGTCTGATGGAAGCGTTCGACGATTTAGACATTTACTCGTATACATGTACAAATGTACATCATTTACCATCATTTACCACCATGTTCCACCTTTGTGAGAATGAAACGACAGTTTCATGTCCTTCTTAAAATGTTTGAAGAAATTGCGGTTCTTCCCCCAGGGACCGGAATTGCCTGTGTTCAAGTGGTGCAATCCTATTCACAAGGCCTAGGAATCTGATGTTCTGAGAAGTCGACCTGAGCCCAGACCAACACCACCAGCAGAACGCAGAGGCGCAGACTTAAAGCCATGGCAAGCGCGGCGAAATGTTTACCCTACGGCTTCAGGTTGAAACTCGAAGAATCTCTATGAATTACGGAATGAAATATCCCAAGAGTGGGCTCAACACTTCGGGGGTGACACCTCCATAGCAGCTGGTACAATGGGACAATTCATGTTTGAAATCTTGATGAATCTTGCTTATGTGATCGCCACTATTTCCGAAAATTGACATGGCACAGCGAAGGGATTTGGAAGCGAACAAATTTGATGACTCGCTAGACTGTGATTTCAGACCAAAATCAATTTTGTTTATCTATTGCCTGGATTGATTTGCCACTATACATCTTCAAACTGAAAGCATTGGACGAAAGCGGCCATTGGCGCAGTAGTTGAGAAGACAGCTTCAAAAAAAATCACACTCCATCTGTTGAAGCTCTCCACGATGTTGGTGTGGCATAACATGCCACGACAAGAAGCAAATCGGGTTTTTTAAAGAAGGCTTTATGAGCTGGCACCCAGTCTCAAAGATTCTCCAACTTCCGAGCCTACACACCAAAGAGTCTCTATTCTGCTTGGCAACTTCACCTCTTGTGGGACTTTCGGATTGAAACGACTCTTTTTGACTCTTTGACAAGCATGTTAAGGTCAGGCCTTGCTGGTGCAGCATAACACGAATTAGTGAAAATTGTGACCATCAGCCCCGGTAGCCTGGCAGCCACGTGACGTGTTCACGCATTTCCGTGCAGTCACGTGCTGCTTCGACTAATTAAAAGGGCTTCACAAGACTGGAACACACTCCAAAGAAATTGTTCAGCTCTCAGTTGTATGATGGTTTGGTTGATGGAATTTCACGTGCCATAATTGTTTCATAGGACCATTTGATGAAAAACTATTATTTACCAGTAGTACCGCACAAGGCGGTGGCGGAAGTTTCAAAATAGGAAACCTATAGGAGACGTTGGTTGTTGTGAATCACGGATGGCAGTGCGAATCCACTGATTGACCGAAAGGTGGTTGGAGTTGTGTTTGCCGGAGTGGTTGCAATGGTTGCAGTGGTCACCTCACCCACAACTGCTGGATGTAGTGTGATGTACTGCAACTGTAGTTGTAGTTGTAGCGTAGTGGAGTTGTAGTTGTGGTTTAATGTAATTAGTGTAGTGTAGTTGCAGTCATATAGTTGTAGTTGTTGTGTAGTTGTAGTTGTTGTGTAGTTGTAGTTGTAGTTGTAGTACTTGTAGTTGTAGTTGTAGTAGTTGTAGTTGTAGTTGTTGTGGTTGTTGTTGTTGCTGTTCGTCGAATTTGGGGTAGTTAAGTTAGTTAAGTTAGTTAAGTTAGTCAAGTTAGTTAAGTTAATCAGTGTCTACTTTTTCGAGATCTTAACGTCAAAAAAGGCTCAAAACCCTCATTTTTACACTTTTGACTTCGAAATGTGCTTCGCGCCACAACGGCGTGCACTTTTTTGACATCCGAACTTCCAAAAGTGGCGCGAGCATGGTGTGTTTTGTACATTTTGACTTCGAAATGTGCTTCGCGCCACAACGGCGTGCACTTTTTTGACATCTCAACTTCCAAAAGTGGTCCGAGACCGCCAGTTTTTAACACTTTTGACTTCGAAATGTGCTTCGCGCCACAACGGCGTGCATGTTTTCGACATCGCAACTTCCAAAAGTGGTCCGGCGCTGAGGTGTTTTGTACATTTTGACTTGGAAATGTGCTTCGCCCACAACGGCGTGCAATTTTTCATCGCTCCTGTGGCCAGCTGGCTCCGCACCCGCCGCTTTAGCGAGCCTACTTTTCGACCCTCCGGAGCCACAAATCATTGGAAAAACACAGTGTTTCGCGACTTTCCTACCTTTTCGTGCATCTGTATCTTCTGTCTTCTTACTCTTTCTCTTCTAATCTTCCTCTTCTCTCTGCCTCTGCCCTGCTCTGCTTTTCATCTCTCCATATTGTCGGAAGTTTGACTTCTAAACTTCCTTCGATCATATATTTTACCAATTGTTTGGTTGATGAAAAAAACATATTGGTCATTGTGATTCACAATCCCAGGAGTCACTCAGGTGAACTGAGGGCGACAGGTACCCCCTCGAATGGTTCAGCCAGCGGGTAACCCACCCAAATGTTATCAGGTTTTATGGTCTCCAGGTTGACATTGTATTGACCAATACAAAGAAATATGGGATAGGTGCTGACCCACAAAAATAAAAACACCATAATCTAACCCACAAAAGCTGGGAATTAATCTACTAAAAGTGAACTTAATCCACTTAAAACTTAAAACATTGTTTTGACCAGCAAAGGAAATTGAGTTCATCAAACAAGTTCCAATCGAAGATGAATCAAAATTGATCTGACCAATAAAACTACTTATAGCTACTTTTATTTGTTTAAGATGGTCTTTTAAAAAAGTCTTATAGATTCCCCAAACAAAGGATTTACCAAAGGGAACCATAAAAAACCTTAAAAAGTCGACACATTAAACCCTCCATTGGATTCTTGGATGTTGAGATTTTCTAGGTTGCCCAGGTTTAAACATGAAACGTTTACGTTTAACCGGTGTGTCAACCTCTTCGCCACGGTCAAGTTTCGGCCAGGCCTCGGAAAACGCTCCAGGCCGCTTTAGGCGTCCTTGACCCATCCCCATGTGTCGTCATGTAATGTATACAATGTGAGGCCCCCGTTGGATAGCTAAGTTGGTTTAGATTCGCCCCAGTAACTATAGTTATCTATAGTTATCTAGGCGTACCATAAACCATAGTTATTGGAGTCATGTTCACCAACTTAGCTATCGAACGGGTGCCTCACATTGTATGTAATACTACGTATTTATAATACTGCATGACCGAAAATGTCTGAAAATGTCATGATATCCATGCACATGTGTATATGTATATGTATATACGTGTTTGTATTATATTCTGATGATTGCATCATCTACATAACCGTTATTTATTCAGCAACTCCCAACCCATCCACCGTCGTGGCTCTCCTCCATGTCTGGTTGCCATCAATGGGACAAATCCAAGATCTGGGTCCAAAAATATGGTGGATTTATCACAAATTTCTGCCCAGGTCCATGGGAAAATGTCCATGATACAATAATGATACATCATTAGAAGTTTCACTTCTATAAAATTCCGATGAGCAAGCATTCAAGGATTTCGCACAAAATAGATTCACTCGATTCTAGACTATGATTTCAGACCAAATTCATTGCACATGTTTGTCACAGCGCTTGAAAGCCAACAGGACCAAGTTGGGAGGCGCAGGAGTTCAACTAGCCACTTTAAATATCTTTCAATGAAAACTCACTGCGTCTTGACGCTTTACAGGATGTTGGTGCGACATGCCATCACGCAAAGCACGTCAGGTTGGAGAGGGTGCTTATGAGGTGGCGCCCGGTCTGATTCTCCAGCGACCCTGTGACATGCTAAAGAGGACCGTTTCGGCAAGCGTCAGATTCTTTTCTGCTTGAGAGCTAGAACTCTTGTGGAACCAGAAGTTTCAAATATTGAAACGTCATTGGCCGGGCCTAATTTTGGTGCCACAGGAAGGCCCCAAGTAGCCCGTAAACAACAGTCTTTCACACGTCTGCGATTGCCTAGGGGCACTCCTGCTCTATACTGTAGCGTGCTCCAGGGATCTAGCTATACAACCTGGTGCCACGGCAGACCTGTCTTGTGGGCTTAAAATCTCCAGCACCTCCAGCTGTGCTGGACTTCGGTGCGCTAATTGGCAAAACTCAAGGCAAAATGCAAAGTTCAAGGCTAAATTTCATGCACAGATGGATTCTATTCGATTTTGCTATCGCTAATGCTTCAAACACTCGAGCAAGCAGTCTTGGACCCTTTCATTGGCAGCATCAAAGCCGGCACCGGTGAGCACCACCTCGTTGATCATGTCCTCATCTGCCTTGCTGGTGGCCCTCGCAGTCCGTAGGTCAATGGTTGAAAATGCCTCCTGAAGTCCCTCACGCGTAGCCGGAAGCATGATGGTGATGGGAAGCTGCTTGTCAACACCTCACCCGCAGTGTCTTCGAGTCTTGGAAAGTGAAGTTTGGCCGCTCAAAACCTCCTTTACAAAGCTGCTCTATGTTCAACAAGAAAAAGTCAAAGTAGTTTTTTAAGCTTCCGAGTCACATGTGAAGACTTCGAATAAGCACCAGGCCCTTTTTGTGCAAGTAGTATCCGCATCAACTAAGAAAAGCATCTGTCCCGCTCTCGCCAAACGACTCTCCAAAACTGTTTGTAGTTCATTTGCAGAAGAGAAGAGGGTGCCAGACCTGACTGTCCCACTGCTATAATTTGGGGTGGCCGATACTAATGGAACATCTCAATAGAATGTGTCAAAAAGCGTGACCTAAGCCAGCCCCTGGTTCTCAATCATGGGCAGCTTGTCCCAAAACAGGATCGAATTGGTTTCAAGTTTCAAAGAACATGTGCAGGAGACCGCTATAGTTGATGGGGGAAAGGATGGTTTCCTGAACAATAAATCAATCACAATTAATCCGTGAATTACTGGGTCTCTCAATTATTCCGGAGGGACTTGGGAAGCCGGTATTGGTTGTCGCAGAAGAAGCAAATCCAGAGATACGCCTCCCTGACACTGATGCGGTCTCCCTCCATCCAAGCTCGCAGGGCGCCAACGAAGTCATTGAGCCTGCAACAATGCAAAAAGACAAAGATCAGTCAGGCTCGTGGTTGCACGCATCACAAGGTTTCGAAACGACACCATCTTGAAGCTTCTTACGCGTGGCTCCTGAAACATCTACAGAATCTACAGTATTATATTCATGTCCAAACTCAGTCAAAGAGAATCGAGTTTCCATGTAACTTCCTTTGCATCCAGAAAGTAGCCTGCCTGCAAGCCCAACACCAAGAGACAAAGTGGCTGACCTTTCCCTTGTGGTGCTCCTCGACTGCATCAACGATGCTACAATTTGGCCCCCCATCCTCAGAGCAGGTCTTTCCATATCCCAGGCCAGTTTCGCCCATTGCTACGACTGGAGCCATCTCGTAGAAGTTGGGGTTCTCCAAGCCAGTGCTCTGTCGTGCAAGCGCTGGGAAAATATCCAAGACATACGCAGCACTGATGCCATTCAGCTGATTTGTCACAGGCAACGGCGGCGCGTTGTGCTCGCCTTGCCTGGGCAGCGATGGCGGCACCGGCAACACCCCATCCTCCGGTCGTCTGGAGGGCGAGGGCGATGCTTCGGACTCCTCTGTCTCCTTCTTGCAAAACTTGTACCATTGGCAACAAACGGCGCAGAAAACGGTAAGACCCACGCAATACCAAAACCACGCAGTAGCATCACCGGCACGGGGATTGATATACCCTGGATCTGACGCGTCTTCACTCAGTTGCTTATGCTTCCCGATACAGATCAGCCATGTTTCTTCGTACTCTTCTGAGCTTGATTCTGATGTCCAACGAATGCTTGAATTTACGAAAATGGAATCGCGGTCGTAAGAAAGTTCTCGTCCATTGATCTGAAGCGAGCCTCTGCGCTGCCTCACTGTGACATATGCCGCTTCTGTGAGGGACATGTTGCACTCCTGGCTGCGCGACCCATTTCCATGAAAGCTCTGGACGCAACCATCAACCACGCTACACGGTCCATCCACTATCCAACTGACCGTGGTGCCATTGTGTTTCCGGTAGACGTCACGGGAAGCTGGGTAGGTGTAGTTGCTGTCATAGCAGTTGTTGATATCGGTCCTTGTGCCACACTGGCCGTCACCTTCACATAACTCTCCGGGCTCAGCACGCTGGCAGTCCCTGAGCCGTTCTGTCGCTGCAGGGCAGTCGGGCACCGAAACCGGAGTCAGCACTAGACCATCGGAGCACACGGGAGGCGTGTCTAGGCACAGCTTCCAGTATTCCGCATACCTATCATTGGACTCATCTGAAGTCCAGGTGATGCTGGACCATAATACAAATGACTCGCCCCGCAAACCTCTACCACTGTATCTGATGGCATTCACCGTGAGCTGGTCATAGAACTTTTCTGTGCCAAATTCTTTGACAGTCAAGGCAGTGAAAGGTGGTAAAGAAGCAACGCAAGTCTCATTCTCACCATAAAAGCCTGGATAACCAGGACTGCTCAAGCAAGGACCGCTCACCACACATGGCCCTTGGAAATGCCAAAGCCCATCCACTTGCTCTTCTTCGAGGGAGATTTCAGTGAAGGAGCAAGTTGTTGTGGTGGTCGTGAATGGTGTAGAGGCGGTAGCATTGCTTTCGTTTCTGGTGAAGTTCTGCTTCCGATAGACATCACGGGAAGCTGGGTAGGTGTAGCCGCTGTCATAGCAGTTGTTGATATCGGTCCTTGTGCCGCACTGGCCATTGCCTTCGCATAACTCTCCGGGCTCAGCCTCTTCACAGTTGGAAAGCACTTCTGCACCTGCGGGGCATTCCTCGACCGGCACTGGAGTCAGTTCGAAGCCATCTGGGCAAAGAGGAGGTGCCTCCATGCAGATCTGAAAGTGACCATCCAACCCGTCCCATGCAATGTGAGACCACAATACAAACGTCTGGTTCTCGAGAATGTTCCCGCTATACTCAGCGCCGTTGATGACAAGACGGCTGGGATAACGCGCATAGAAGTCAGTCAAGCGCACGACTGAGAAAGGTGGGAGTTTCGCAATGCAAATGGATCCACCTCTGCAAGGTTATGCCAAGCGTTTCTTCAATCTCTATAGTAGGATGTTAAATATGTTAATAACTGCTCCAACTGGGTCTATCTCTGTTTTCCCACAAATAGAGAGTTTTCTACACTTCTTACCATGGTGGCTAACCACCAAGTGGGGTGAACATCCAAGAATTGTCGGGAAAACATGGCAGAAGATATGTTTAAGGGCACCTTGTAAGGTTGGATCGATGGAATCTCATCAGTTTGGCCGCTGCTCTAATTCCATTGCCGCAATTTATGGTGTTCAAAAAACATGCTGAACGCTTCTACGCTTTCAACCTGGTTCGGGGAATGGTTCAAAAAGCTGTTGAAACCACAGAATTCTTGTCATGGCACAAACATTAAAAACCCGCGATTCCATCGTCACTGAACAGCTCGGCGTTTCTGATACAACACAGCTGTTTCCGAAAACCACGCCTTTATATATATTTGCATCATGGGTGAGGCAAGCACCTTCTGCACTACTGCAATACGCCATGCGCCAGATCGGCCCAGGATACTGAGGCTTCCAAACAACGTATTCGTCCTGCACGCGCTGACCCGGAAACAGGTCCCCATCCCCCTAATGTTTAACACCCGTATTCTATGGTCCCATATATGAGGATTCATGAGGTTTAAAAGGCCGAAGAGCCTAACTTGATCAACAGGCAACAGGAAGTACAATTGATGCCACCGGTTACAGTGTTTCAGTTGGGACTTGCGACTCAATCGCCCTTGGTGCAACATCTTGCAACCTGCCAAACAGTGACTGTTCTCCAACAAACAAACATGGCAAATGACAATCCCCGGTCTTGAAAGGCATTTCTGGTTTGTTTGACTATTACAAATATGGAGGTCAGATGCGAAATATTCCAAAAAAGCGGAGGAAAGGAAACCGTGGAAATAGCTTGGGGAGAGCTTCGCTGGGAGGGAGCGAGAAAGCATGCTGGACGGAGAGGCTATACCGTGCAAATAGCTTTCGGAAAGCTTCGGTGGGAGGGAGCGAGACAGCATGCTGGACGGATAGGAAACGGTGCAAATAGCTTGGGGGGAGCTTCGCCGGGAGGGAGCGAGACAGCATGCTGGACGGAGCGGAAACCGTGCAAATAACTTGCGGAGAGCTGGGAGGGAGCGAGACAGCATGCTGGACGGAGAGGAAACCGTGGAAATAGCTTCGGGGGAGCTTCGCTGGGAGGGAGCGAGACAGCATGCTGGACGGATAGGAAACGGTGCAAATAGCTTGCGGAGAGCTTCGCTGGAAGGAAGCGATGCAGATGCTGGGGGGACAGGAAACCGTGGAAATGGCTTGCGAGGAGCTTCGCTAGGAGGGAGCGATAGAGCAGGTTGGACGGAGACGAAACCGTGGAAATCGCTTGCGCAGAGCTACGCTGGGAGGGAGCGAGACAGCATGCTGGACAGATATGAAACCGTGGAAATAGCTTTCGGAGAGCTTCGCTGGGAGGGGGCCAGACAGCATGCTGGACGGAGAGGAAACCGTGCAAATAGTTTGCGGAAAGCTTCGCTGGGAAGGAGCGAGACAGCATGCTGGACGGAGAGGAAACCGTGCAAATAGCTTCCGGAAAGCTTCGCCGAGAAGGAGCGAGATAGCATGCTGGACGGAAAGGAAAAAGTGCAAATAGCTTGCGGAGAGCTGGGAGGGAGCGAGACAGCATGCTGGACGGACAGGAAACCGTGGAAATAGCTTGCGGAGAGCTTCGCTGGGAGGGACCGAGACAGCATGCTGGACAGAGAGGAAACCGTGCAAAGAGCTTTCGAGAGCTTTGCTGGGAGAAGCGATACAGCATGCTGGACGGAGAGGAAACCGTGGAAATAGCTTGGGGAGAGCTTCGCTGGGAGGGAGCGAAACAGCATGATGGACGGATACGCTGGCAGGGAGCGGACGGGAAACCGTGGAAATAGGTTGTGGAAAGCTTCGCCGGGAGGGAGCGAGACAGCATGCTGGACGGAGAGGGTAACCGTGGAAATAGCTTGCCGAAAGCTTCGCTGGGAGAAGCCATACAGCATGCTGGACGGAGAGGAAACCGTGGAAATAGAGCTTCGCTGGGAGGGAGCGAGACAGCATGCTGGACGGAGAGGAAACCGTGCAAATAGCTTGGGTGGAGCTTCGCCGGGAGGGAGCGAGACAGCATGCTGGACGGAGCGGAAACCGTGCAAATAGCTTGCGGAGAGCTGGGAGGGAGCGAGACAGCATGCTGGACAGATATGAAACCGTGGAAATAGCTTTCGGAGAGCTTCGCTGGGAGGGGGCCAGACAGCATGCTGGACGGAGAGGAAACCGTGGAAATAGAGCTTCGCTGGGAGGGAGCGAGACAGCATGCTGGACGGAGAGGAAACCGTGCAAATAGCTTGGGTGGAGCTTCGCCGGGAGGGAGCGAGACAGCATGCTGGACGGAGCGGAAACCGTGCAAATAGCTTGCGGAGAGCTGGGAGGGAGCGAGACAGCATGCTGGACGGAGAGGAAACCGTGGAAATAGCTTGGGGAGAGCTTCGCTGGGAGGGAGCGAGACAGCATGGGACGGAGCGACACAGCATGTTGGACGGAGAGGAAACCGTGCAAATAGCTTGCGGAGAGCTGGGAGGGAGCAAGACAGCATGCTGGACGGAGAGGAAAACGTGGAAATAGCTTGGGAGGGAGCGAGACAGCGTGCTGGACGGACTGGAAACCGTGGAAATAGCTGGCGGAGAGCTTCCCTCACCGGGAGGGAGCGAGACAGCATGGGACAGAGCGATTACAGCATGTTGGACGGAGAGGAAACCGTGCAAATAGCTTGCGGAGAGCTGGGAGGGAGCGAGACAGCATGCTGGACGGAGAAGAAACCGTGGAAATAGCTTGGGGAGAGCTTCGCTGGGAGGGAGCGAGACAGCGCGCTGGACGGACTGGAAACCCTGGAAATAGATCGCGGAGAGCTTCACCGGGAGGGAGCGAGACAGCATGGGACAGGGCGATTACAGCATGTTGGACGGAGAGGAAACCGTGGAAATAGCTTGCGGAGAGCTGCGCTAGCAGGGAGCGAGACACAGCATTCAAGCCGTGGAAATGGCTTGGGGAGAGCTCACTGCAGAGCTGTTGGTGCAGCTTTTTCAGAGCTGTTGGCACGGTTTTTGCAGGACAAATGTCATCATTGCGATTGCCCTGGAAAAATTGTGGACGCAAGACTGGTCAAACGGTCCCAAGACCGGTCAAACGGTTTCCAAAGGCTGAAAAATGGGACATGCACGGCAAAACGTTTGTTGCTGCAGCGGGTTTCGTTTTGCATGAAACCGTGGAAAAAGTCGCGGGAATATGCAGAGCCGTTGGCACGAGTTTTTCGGGACAAATTGCAGCCACGCGATTGTCCTGAAACATTGTGTGCCAAGATTGGTCAAACGGTGTTCAAATGTTGGGCAATGGGACATGCACGGGCAAAAATTTGTTGATTGGACGGGTTTCAACGAGACATAAGCCGTGGAAATGGCTTGGGGAGATTTCAATGCAGAGCTGTTGGCACGGGTTTTTTCAGGACAAATGTCATCATTGCGATTGTCCTGGAAAAATCGTGGACCCAAGACTGGTCAAATGGTCCCAAGACCAGTCAAACGGTTGCCAAAGGCTGAAAAATGGGACATGCACAGAGAAGCTTTTACACAAAAAAAACCTTTACACAGAAACTTTGACACACAGACGCGTTTACACAGAGGAGTCTTGACACAAGGACGCGTTTACACACAGAAGCCTTTACGCACAGAAGCTTTTTGCACAGAGTAGCTTCTACACACAGAAGTCTTTACACAGAGAAGTCTTGAGACAGAGAAGCCTGTACACACAAAGGCTTTTATAGAGAGAAGCCTTTTGTACAGAGAAGTCTTGACGCAGAGGAGCTTTTACGAGAGAAGTCCTTACACAAACGAGATTTACACACAGAAGGTGTTACAGATAGACGTTCTTTCGGCGCACAGAAACTTTAACACAGAGCAGCTTGTACACACAGAAGCTTTTACACAAAAAGGCCTTTACACAGAGAAGTTTTTACACACAGGAGCTTTTGCACAAGAAAACTTTTACACAGGAAAGTTTTTACACACAGAAACTTTCACACACAGAAGCTTTGTACACCGAGAAGTCTTACACAGAGGACCTTTTGCGCACAAACGCATTTACACAGAGAAGCCTCTACACAGAGGAGCCTTTACGCACAGACGCGTTTACACAGAGAAGTCTTTGCACACAGGAGCTTTTGCATACAGAATCTTGTGCACACAGACGCGTTCAACAAACAGACAACTTTACGGCGCACAGAACTTTTACACAGAGCAGCTTTTACGCAGCGAAGTTTGTACTCACAGGGTTTTTTTTACACAGAAGCTTTTACATAAGGTTTTTTTATACACAGAAGCTTTTACACACAGAAACCTTTCCACACAGAAC
This sequence comes from Cladocopium goreaui, assembly GCA_947184155.2. NCBI lineage: Eukaryota > Dinophyceae > Suessiales > Symbiodiniaceae > Cladocopium > Cladocopium goreaui. The sequence continues at coordinate 237,295 of CAMXCT020006755.1, read as the reverse complement.
CTTTTACACACAGAAACTTTTACACACAGAAGGTTTTACACACAGAAGCTTTTAACACAAAAAAACCTTTAAACAAAGGAGCTTTTACACACAGACGGGTTTACACAGAGGAGTCTTTACACACGGAGGCGTTTACACAGGAAAGATTTTACACAGAAGCGTTTACACAGAGTAGATTTTACACAGAGAAATCTTTACACAAAGAAGTCTTGACACAGAGAAGCTTGCACACACGGAGGCTTTTACACAGAAGCCTTTTACACAGAGCAGCTTTTTCACAGAGGAGCTTTACACAGAGGAACTTTTACACAGAGAAGCTTGTACACTCAGAGGCTTTGACACAGAGAAGTCTTTTACACAGAGAAGCTTTTGCACACAGAAGCTTTACACAAACAAAACCTTAACACAGAGGAGCTTTTACAGACAGAAGCTGGTACGCAAAGAAACTTTCACAAACAGAAACTTTTACACACAGAGCGCGTTTAAAGCTTTTACACACAAAAGCTTTTACACCAAAAACCTTTACACAGAGAAATTCTTATCCACAGAAGCTTTTACTTGCAAAAGTTTTTATGCAAAGAAGCTTTTGTACAGAGAAGTCTTTACCCATCTATCCATCTTTCATCATGTCTCATTTTTCATGGTCATTCGCCATCTGTCACCTTCATATCTTCGTTTTGATGCTCTTTTGGTCAGCTCCCTCCGTCGTTTAGTTTTCATTTCGTTCTGTCCGTCCACGCTTCGTCCTGCTCCCTCTGCGGCGAAGCAAACTAAACGAGAACGCAGAAATAGATAGCGACTAGAAAGATGGGATAGAGTTAATTACATTAGCAGAAATAGCGACTAGAAGAATGTAGGCGTAGCTGACACAGCATGCTGGGTGAATTGTGGCCCCTGATACCATCAGTGCACACCATGTTTCAGTAAAGATCTTACGTCGATTTCGTGTAGAGCACAGCTGCCCACACCACAAGATGTTCAAGAAAAGGCGTGCTGTGTGCCGTCTTGCTTTTGGGTTCTCTGGCCCACCTTGTTTAACCAACCGTCCTCCACATCCTGCTCTCCCAAGCCCGGCAAGTGCGGTTTTGGCCGCAAGGCTGGCACTGAATTCGATGGCGTTGGCAACTTGGGTGGTTTCCGCAGTGGAACAGTTACCACACCTCCTGGCATTCCCCGGGGCCATGGGGCCTGGCTTTTACATCCCAAAATCAGGACTGTTATGAACGTGGATGATGAAATCATCACCAGTCTGGCGACATTTGGGATGTGAACAACAGGGATCAACGAGGTACCAGGGTTTTGGCCCAGTCTTGCATCAGTATCTCTGGGGTGATTCAAGGGAAAATCGATATCTGTCAATGTGTTTCAGTGTCTCCCCATTAAATGTCGGAGGGTCCTGCGAGGCTGTGAGTTGTCGCTTTTGGCTACGGCTAAGAAGTTAAGCCCTCCTCATGCCTGAGGTAAACACCCTGAAACGCCATGACATCTGGGTTGCGTAGCCCAAAGTTATACGATCCATCCCCACTTGGTCACATGGCAAGCAGTCCTGGCACCGGTACTGCGATGAGCTCCGGGGAATCGAATGATTCTGTGACCCCTTTCACGGGGATGTCATCAAGGAAGGGCGCCAGGTCTGCAACGAGAAGGCCGTGTCCTGAAAAGGCATCCCCATTGAAAAACCATGCGATTCTTGAGGTCTTCAAAAATCAACTCCAGCCCAATCCCAATGTCCCCCAATTATGTCCATTGAATACGGAAAATGATGATCATCCACCGAAAATTTGGAGAGGTCCCATCAATTTTTAGACAAACGCAGCCGAATAAACGAAAAAATGGCTCCTGGAATGTTGATGACAACGTCTTTAGGGACTCCTGGCGATCAAAAGAGATGATCACCCAACTGCCCTGGCGCTGTGTATGGTCACCATGCCAAATCAAACTGGACAGAAGATGAAGTTTAGAAAAAAAACGCCAAGCAAAACGGCATGTGTTCAATTTTGAGTCGCGCCTTCAGGGGTTCGTTCAGATAAAATCATTGATTGCAGGCACGGGTTGTTGTAAATGTCCTGCGTTTCCAACATTTTTTTACCTGACAACACCCTTTCAAAACGCTGCAAGAGCGCAGTCGCTCCACAGGCGCCGCCACCTTGTCTTTCGTTCCAACACATTCTATGTTATGCGGATGTTCAAGGACGAAACTGATGAATTTGTCAAAGGAAGTTGGGAAGCAATACTTCCGTGTTACGGACAAATAGAATTCTGAGACTTGAAATGATGAAGGGCGGTAGATCGTATAACAATACATAACATAACAATACACAACACAAGAATAAGAAGCGGTGGAATTGACCTTGATGAAGGGTGCTGACAATGACGGGGTGGTGACGAAGGGAAGTGGTGACGAAGGGAAGTGGTGACGAAGGGAAGTGGTGACGATGGGAAGTGGTGACGAAGGGAAGTGGTGAGGAAGGGAAGTGGTGACGATGGGAAGTGGTGAGGAAGGGAAGTGGTGATGACGGGAAGTGGTGAGGAAGGGAAGTGGTGACGATGGGAAATGGTGAGGAAGGGAAGTGGTGACGGAGGGAAGTGATGATGAAGGCGAGTGGTGAGGAAGGCAGGTGGGGACGATGGGAGGTGGTGAGGAAGGGAAGTGGTGAGGAAGGGAAGTGGTGAGGAAGGGACGTGGACGATGGGATGTGGTGACGATGGGAAGTGGTGAGGAAGGGAAGTGGTGACGAAGCGAGGTGGTGACGATGGGAAGTGGTGAGGAAGGGAAGCGGTGACGAAGGCAAGTGGTGAGTTGGGGAGGAAGCCGGAGCACGAAACCTTGTCTTTTTCCGTGTAAAGTGGCTGCAGCCGGCGATGAAAGGTACCTCGTCTGTGCGGCAGGTGCGGCTGCGGTCGGTTTGCCTTTTTTTTTGCCGCATTGTAACGGTGGCTTCAAGCTGCTTTGGGTGTGCTTGTGTGTACGTAGTTATAGGGTGTTTTGGAATCTGTGCTTGCAGATCGCATTGGAATGGCTGCATGATGTTGCAAGGGCTCTGTTTTGGGGAGGAAGCCGGAGCACGAAACCTTGTCTTTTTCCGTGTAAAGTGGCTGCAGCCGGTGATGAAAGGTACCTCGTCTGTGCAGCGGGTGCGGCTGCGGTCGGTTTGCCTTTTTTTTCTTGCCGCAGTGTAATGGTGGCTTGAAGCTGCTTTGGGTGTGCTTGTGTGTGCGTAGTTATAGGGTGTTTCGGAATCTCCGGTTGCAGATCGCATTGGAATGGCTGCATGACTGGTGTCATTTGGTGTTCTGGTGTTGCTCTGTGCGTAGATAGGTGCAAGTTTGCGAGTTGATGCTGCGAACCGCATTGTAATGGCTGCATGATGTTGCATGGGCTATGTTTTGGGGAGGAAGCCGGAGCACGAAACCTTGTGTTTTTCTAAAGTGGCTGCAGCCGGCGATGAAAGGTACCTCGTCTGTGCGGCGGGTTGCGGCTGCGGTTTTTTTTTGCCGCATTGTAACGGTGGCTTCAAGCTGCTTTGGGTGTGCTTGTGTGTGCGTAGTTATAGGGTGTTTTGGAATCTCCGGTTGCAGATCGCATTGGAATGGCTGCATGACTGTTGTCATCTGGTGTTGTTGTGTGTGTAGATATGTGCAGGTTTGCGACGTGATGCTGCGAAATGCATGGTAATGGCTGCGTCAAGGTTGCATGGTGCCGCGGCTGCATGCGTAATACTATTGCCTTTTGCAGCTGAAGATTGTAAATCGTATTGGAGTGGCTGTTTGTAAAAGCGTCTCAGTTTAAAAGTTCCTGTGTGTGTAAACGGTTGCCATGTGTAAAAGCACTGTGTGTAAGTGTCCTGTGTGTAAACGCTTGCTGTGTGTGAAAGCTTGCTGTGTGTAAAAGCTTGTTGTGTGTAAAAGCTTGTTGTGTGTAAAAGCTTCTCTGTTTAAAAAGCTTGCTGTGTGTGTAAACGCTTGCCATGTGTAAAAGCGCTGTGTGTAAGTGTTCTGTGTGTAAACGCGTGCCATGTGTAAAAGCACTGTGTGTAAGTGTTCTGTGTGTAAACGCTTGCTGTGTGTGAAAGCTTGCTGTGTGTAAACGATTTTGTGTGTAAATGCTTGCTGTGTGGAAAAGCTTCTCTGTGTGTAAAAGCGTCTTTGTGCAAAAGTTTCTGTGTGTAAACGCTTGCCATGTGTAAAAGCACTGTGTGTAAGTGTTCTGTGTGTAAACGCCTGTTGTGTGTGAAAGCTTGCCGTGTGTAAAAGCTTCTCTGTGTAAAAGCTTCTCTGTGTAAAAGCTTGTTGTGTGTAAAAGCTTCTGTGTGTAAAAGCTTCTCTGTTTAAAAAGTTTGCTGTGTGTAAAAGCTTCTCTGCGAAAGAACTTGCTGTGTGTAAAAGCTTTCTTTGTGCAAGCTTCCTTAAGAAGTAGTGGGAAATACTTTGTGCAAGCTTTGTAGTACAAAGTAGTACTGGGAAGTACTTTTTGCAAGCTTTGTAGTACAAAGTAGTACTGGGAAGTACTTTTTGCAAGCTTTGTAGTGCACAGTAGTACTGGGAAGTAGTTTGTGCAATCTTTGTAGTACAAAGTAGTACTGGAACGTGTTTTGTGCAAGCTGTGTAGTACAAATTAGTACTGGGAAGTGGTTTTTGCAAGCTTTTGTAGTAGACATCAGTACTGGGAAGTAATTGACATGAAAATAGTCAAGAAGAAATTAGCTGACATATGGGAAGACATGGAATGAGATGAGAAGAGCTCAGATGAGATGAGTTGAGATGAAGTGCAAGTGTGAAGTGTGGAGTGTGGGGTGTGAAGAGTGCAACGTGAAGTGTGAGGAAAGTGTTTGCATTGCACCGTGGACAGCAACACTGCAACAGCTTCGCACAAAGCACGCACGCACTGGCCTGGCTGGCGCACGGCGCATGCAAGTTCCTTAGTAGTAGTCTTAGTAGTAGTAGTAGTAGTAGTAGTAGTAGTAGTAGTAGTAGTGGTAGTGGTAGTAGTAGTAGTAGTAGAATGTGAAAAAGGTAGTGAGAAGTGAGAAGTGTGAAGTGTGGACTGTGAAGTTTCAAGTGTGAAGTGTGAAGTGTGGATTGTGAAGCGTGAAGTGTGGAGTGTGAAGTGGGAAGAGTGCAGTGGGAAGTGTGAAGTGTGGAGTGTGAAGTGCGAAGTGGAGCTTCAAATGTGACATGTGAAAGAGGACACCACTTTCGCAGAGTGCACGCACGCACTGGCTTGGCTGGCGCACGGCGCATGCAAGTTCTATAGATGAGAAAGGTCTTATATATATATATCCCTAAAGGCAACTTCCGCCCCGCCTCGTGCGGGTACTACTGGGATATCTTACAAACAGATACAAATAGTTCAAATGCACATATGATGTTCAACTTACTTTCTGAAGGGATTCTGTCGGATAGTATCCAGCGCATGGGGAAGCTCAAGTTGGACATCCCACACGTCAACAGCCTACAGTATTTGTTGCATCACATCATGGTGTCAGGATGAAAACCATGAAGACTGTCTTTGCCCTGATAAAAACTTTCACAGTAAGCACTTGAGAAACCTGTTCTTGATAGAGGTTTTCTACTACCTCAACTCTCTGCACACGGCGTGGAAGACCTGTACCCAATATTGAACTCCAAACCTTGAATCAAGAAACACTATACCCTGTTTTTTGGCCACATGGGGCACTACAAAAATCTCCGATTTTTCGGGTTGCCATGGGTTGCCTATTTTTGAAAGCTATTCCCCGCCTATCAATCGGTTTCGCACCATTCACAAAACTTGGGACAGGTCCGTGTCGGACGCATGGTGTTGCATGTTTCTTGCGAATCGCAGGCGGCTTGTTACACAGGAAACACACAATTGTCATGGCAAACGTAATACATCATGAGAATATCATTTAACAGTTTAACATGACAGGCGCAATATTTGGTGAGGTTTCGAAGGCTGTGGAAGGCTACTTTGCCTGGTGCCTGGCACACGCAATACTTCGAGCACTTTTGATGATGTGGCTTTTACTTTCTGCATTGGCACAGCTTAAAAAAAAGAGTGAGATGCCCTGTGGCTGTGACATGTCATTTTGCATGGCATATTTGGTGGAGCTGCAGGGGTGATGCCGGGATCTGTCTTCAAAAGGACGCCTTTCAAAAAGTATCTGGCAAGAATGTGCCACAAGAGGGTCTTACAAGGTGTCTGACAATGTTCCACAAGAGCAGCTCGTTCCGTGCATTTGGGTTCCTAAAATGTTTCTGCAATGGAAGAAGTCACTCGTTGCTGTTGGCTCCTTGAGACCCTTGCCAGCTGCCATAGTGAGGTATAGGGGGGTCTACGCTGACGTGCGGGATGTCATCTCCGTGCTTTCCGAGTTTGCCAGCCAACTTGCCAAGCCACCCCCAACCTGGGAACGGCACCAAGAGCAAGGGGCCTGTTATCTAACGAAACCGTTGGGATTGTTCTATCCTGTTAGGGTCATGCTTCTAGACGCCCAAACCAAAAATGTCTGGCAAAAATGTGGAGTGGACATCATCCAGCAGGATGGATTCACGGTGCACGCTTGGAAGTTGAAATGTTGGTTTCGTCTCACAAAAATTTTGGCAGGCCTCCGGAAACAACTTTGAAAAGCACTACGTACCTACATTTGCTTCATTTTCAACTTGAGGCAGCCCCCCCTGGCACCCTGACTTTCCGTCTGAGCCACCTAAGCGGCGGCCAGAATGGCTGCTCAGCAAGGCTCTCCTCACCTCGACTTGTCAATCAAACTCCAACAGATCGAACCGTTTCGAAGTGAAAACCGGCGAAAAAGATTGACGCAGGGCACCCAAACCCCAAGCCGCTCAAGCCAATGTGGCATCAAGGTGGCAAGAAAATGTTGCGGTAAACTGTTTGTGCCCGAATCAACTCAACCAAAACAACTTGATGATGTTGTGGTTTGTTGTGGCGTGTTCCGGTCTGTTCTGATTTGTTCTGGTTTGCGCGTGTGGGTTAGACACCTGAACAACATCATTTCTTCGACATGTGCATCTGCTGTGTCGTAAGTCTGCTAGGAAAAGGTTGTGTTTTGTACATCTGTCAGGAACTGGGTTCGGTAATTCAGCTTGATACCGATACGCGTGTTGTTTGCAAATACTACCCAGTACATAGTTCTCGTCCATGTTATGCTCTACTGGAACTTTCCAAAGAGATTGAGATTCTCCGACCCTCCCAGCAATGTGGCAAACCCAATTTTAAAAAGGGTGTGAAATAGTTTTAGGAATTTTTTTTTGAGCAGGTTTGGGATTTTTTTTTGGATTTCTTGGCTGGTACCATTTGCCTAGTGTTTGCAACGGTTTGGAACTTGAATTTGTCATTTTGCATGGTATTTGCCACATTTGGGCATGTTCACCTTCCATTTTGCATGGGATTTACTACATGTGGGCATGTTCACCTTCCATTTTGTATGGTATTTGCCACATTTTGGCATGTTCACCTTCCATTTTGCATGGGATTTACTACATGTGGGCATGTTCACCTTCCATTTTGTATGGTATTTGCAACATTTTGGCATGTTCACCTTCCATTTTGCATGGGATGTTCTACATGTGAGCATGTTCACCCAAATATTTACAGATGCAGAAGCTTGGGATTAGATAAAAAGCGGGTGGGGGGGATTGAGGGAGGGCGCTAGCTATCTATCCAGCTAGCTAGCTATCTAGCTATCTAGCTAGCTATCTATCTAGCAAGCTAGCTATCTATCTAGCAAGCTATCTATCTATCTAGCTATCTATCTACCTATCTAGCTAGCTATCTTGCTAGCTATCTATCTACCTATGCTATCTAGCTATCTCTATCTAGCTCTAGCTATCTATCTATCTAGCCTATCTATCTCTCTATCTAGCTATCGCTATCTAGCTATCTATCTATCTATCTAGCTATCTAGCTATCTAGCTTTCTATCTATCTAGCTATCTCTCTATCTAGCCATCCAGCTGTCTATCCAGTTATCTAGCTATCGAGCTATCTATCTAGCTAACTATCTACCTATCTATTTAGCTATCTATCTATCTATCTATCTATCTATCTATCTAGCAAGCTAGCTATCTAGCTACCTCTTTGTCTATCTAGCTAGCTATCTATCTATCTAGCTATCTATCTAGCCATCTATCTATCTAGCTATCTATCTAGCCATCTATCTATCGAGGTATCTAGCTATCTATCTCTCTAGCTATCTATCTATCTAGCTGGCTATCTATCTATCTAGCTATCTATCTACCTATCTACCTATCTACCTATCTACCTATCTACCTATCTACCTATCTACCTACCTACCTACCTACCTATCTATCTATCTATCTATCTATTTATCTATCTATCTATCTATCTATCTATCTATCTAATCTATCTATCTATCTATCTATCTATTCTATCTATCTATCTATCTATCTATCACATCTAATCCTGTCAGCTTTCCAGAGAAGGTTAGTTCGCAAAAACAACTAATGTAACTTGGGTTTAAGTTTAAATTTAAAAAAAAAAACGGGAGGTGGGCAGAATGCAAGCACCTCTTCTCACATGTTACGTTGCTAGTTTTCAAGAGAAGGTTGGTCATGTGATACTCAGGGATGTAAATACTGTGCAAAATGCATCTTACATGAAAATCAAGTATTTAAAGCAGGCAAAGCAAAAAAAAAAACAGAGAAGCAAAAAAGCAGAGAAGCAAAGAAACAGGAAACGCACAAAAGCAAAACAGCAGAAAGGCAAAGAAGCAGGAAAAGCAGAAAAGCAGAGAAGCAGGAAAAGCAGGAAAAGCAGAGAAGCAAAGAAACAGGAAAAACAGAAAAGCAAAAAAGCAGAAAAGCAGAGAAGCAGGAGCAAGCAGAAAAGCAAAAAAGCAGAAAAGGCGAGAAGCAGGAGAAGCAGAAAAGCAAAAAAGCAGAAAAGCAGAGAAGCAGGAAAAGCAGGAAAAGCAGGAAAGCAGAGAAGCAGGAAAAGCAGGAAAAGCAGAGAAGCAGGAATCCAAAAATAATTCCTAAACCTGATCAAAACAAAAATCAAAAAATTATGAGCCCTCCTTTTAAAAACCCTATCACCTATCATAATCTTCTCCCCAGATATCAGTTGGCCCACCTTCGGCTCACGTCCATCGAGAGCATCTTCCTATGAACACGTTGCGTGGGCACCAAAAGTTTGGGGCAAAATTGGAAAATCAACTTTAAGCAGACCAACAAAAAAACTGGGGGGCAATGGAAGAATTTGCAGAGGTACAGTATAAATCATCTGAAAATAGTGAAATGTTCCGTTGCCATATGTGCTTTTCATCCAAGAAGAAATTTATGTTTTTGCAACCATCAACTCCAGATACTCCAGTCCAAGGTTTTTCTGCGATGTCTCCCTGGATCTGATATTTGAAAAGAAAAGCATCCAACTGCGGTACGAGATACCCAACACCGAGGTAAACCCCAACGTTCGTAAGTTTTCGGACAACCACCATATTAAATGTTTAACATGGTGAAATAAGGCACAGAATTTGTCTTTCTTGGGCTTACCACGTTGCCAAGCTCGGCAACCAATGAGAACCCTGAAGGGGCTCCCACCGGAAATCGTATCACACTTTCTGGTTCGACCTATAAACATCGGAACATACAAGTCCAGTAGGTCTGATGGAAGCGTTCGACGATTTAGACATTTACTCGTATACATGTACATCATTTCCCACCATGTTCCACCTTTGTGAGAATGAAGCGACAGTTTCATGTCCTTCTGAAAATGTTTGAAGAAATTGCGGTTCTTCCCACAGGGACCGGAATTGCCTGTGTTCAAGTAGTGCAATCCTATTCACAAGGCCTAGGAATCTGATGTTCTGAGAAATCGACCTGAGCCCAGACCAACACCACCAGCAGAACGCAGAGGCGCAGACTTAAAGCCATGGCAAGCGCGGCGACATGTTTACCCTACAGCTTCAGGTTGAAACTCGAAGAATCTCTATGATTTGCGGAATGAAATATCCCAAAAGTGGGCTCAACACTTCGGGGGTGACACCTCCATAGCAGCTGGTACAATGGGACAATTTATGTTTGGAATCTTGATGAATCTTGCTTATGTGATTGCCACTATTTCCGAAAATTGACATGGCACAGCGAAGGGATTTGGAAGCGAACAAATTTGATGACTCGCTAGACCGTGATTTCAGACCAAAATCAATGTTGTTTATCTATTGCCTGGATTGATTTGTCACTATACAGCTTCAAACTGAAAGCATTGGACGAAAGCGGCCATTGGCGCAGTAGTTGAGAAGACAGCTTCAAAAAAAATCACACCCCATCTGTTGAAGCTCTCCACGATGTTGGTGTGGCATAACATGCCACGACAAAAAGCCGGGTTTTCTAAAGAAGGCTTTATGAGCTGGCACCCTTTGACTCAAAGATTCTCCAACTTCCGAGCCTACACACCAAAGAGTCTCTATTCTGCTTGGAAACTTCACCTCTTGTGGGACTTTCGGATTGAAACGACTCTTTTTGACTCTTTGACAAGCATGTTAAGGTCAGGCCTTGCTGGTGCAGCATAACACGAATTAGTGAAAATTGTGACACTCAGCCCCAGTAGCCTGGCAGCCACGTGACGTGTTCACGCATTTCCGTGCAGTCATGTGCTGCTTCGAGTAATTAAAAGTTGGAAAATTGGATCGACAGTTCACCTGTCCACCAGCAAGGCCCCCCGAGTATCCCGTGAAGCAACGGTACTGCTGCACACGATACACCTTTGTAAACAACACTGTCGTGAACAATTGCTGTGGGAACTTTTACATTGAGAAAATGATCTTTGTTCTTCTCAGGGGGACTCCTGCTCTATCCTGATAAGCCTTCTGACGCGGTACCAGAGATCAAGCTATAAAACACGCTCGCTCTGGTGCGGCGGACCCATCTTGTGGGGTACGTGGCACCTCTGGCCACGGCTCAAGGCTGAATTCCATGCATGGATTTCACGAATGGTTGGTAGTTTCACCTCGTCCCCAACTATGAGTCACTTGGCTTCCTCATTCCTTTCAGGCAGGATGCAAAACAAGAGGCATCCGAAACCAGCCAGACCATAGCTAGTGAGCTAGTGGTTCAAACCCTTGAGCAAGCAGCCTTGGACACGTTCATTGGCAGCATCAAAGCCGGCACCGGTGAGCACCACCTCGCTGATCATGTCCTCATCTGCCTTGCTGGTGGCCCTCGCAGTCCTTAAATCAATGGTTGAAAATGCCTCTTGAAGTCCCTCGCGGGTAGCCGGAAGCATGATGGTGATGGGAAGCTGCTTGTCAACACCTCACCCGCAGTGTCTTCGAGTCTTGGAAAGTGAAGTTTGGCCATGGCTCAAAACTTCCTTTACAAAGCTGCTCTATGTAAAAAAAAATTCAAAGTAGTTTTTAAGCTTCCGAGTCACATGTGAAGACTTCGAATAAGCACCAGGCCCTTTTTGTGCAAGTAGTATCCGCATCAACTAAGAAAAGCATCTGCCTCGCTCTTGCCAAACGACTCTCCAAAACTGTTTGTAGTTCATTTGCAGAAGAGAAGAGGGTGCCAGACCTGACTGTCCCACTGTTGCTATGATTTGGGGTGGCAATGGATACTATTGGAACATCTCAATAGAATGTGTCAAAAAGATTCAAAAAGCATCAAAAAGCGTGGTTCTCAATCATAGACTGGGCAGCTTGTCCCAAAATAGGATCAAATTGGATTAAAGTCTAAAAGAGCATGTGCAGGAGACCGCTATAGTTGATGGGGGAAAGAATGGTTTCCTGTGAATGAACAATAAATCATAATAAATCAATCACAATCAATCCGTGAATTACTGGGTCTCTCAATTATTCCACAGGGACTTGGGAAGCCGGTATTGGTTGTCGCAGAAGAAGCAAATCCAGAGATACAGGGAATACGCCTCGCTGGCATTGATGCGGTCTCCCTCCATCCAAGCTCGCAGGGCGCCAACGAAGTCATTGAGCCTGCAACAATACAAAAAGACAAAGATCAGTCAGGCTCGTGGTTGCACGCATCACAAGGTTTCGAAACGACACCATCTTGGAGCTTCTTTCATGGCTCCTGAAACATCTACAGAATCTACAGTAGTATATTCATGTCCAAACTCAGTCAAAGAGAATCGAGTTTCCATCTAACTTCCTTTGCATCCAGAAAGTAGCCTGCCTGCACGCCCAACACCAAGAGACAAAGTGGCTGACCTTTCCCTTGTGATGCTCCTCGACTGCATCAACGATGCTACAATTTGGCTCTCCATCCTCAGAGCAGGTCTTTCCATATCCCAGGCCAGTTTCGCCCATTGCTACGACTGGAGCCATCTCGTAGAAGTTGGGGTTCTCCAAGCCGGTGCTCTGTCGTGCAAGCGCTGGGAAAATCTCCAAGACATACGCAGCACTGATGCCAAGTAGCTGCTCAGATTTGGGAACTGCAGCACAAGAAGGACAAAGGCATCTATCCTCAAGGTCACAAAGAAGCGCCAAACTTCTGATCCCATACCCCTTTTTCGATAACTCCCCTTTTTGGGAATTCCGAAGTGAACAAAGGAAAGACTAAAACCAGGGATGCTTGTTGATATTTACTGAGAGAAACGAATCATTCACACAATCCAACTAGCAGCTAGTAACAGTATGTAACAATCAGCTGCACCAGCCAGCTACACAAGAATATATACTGTAACTTTGCCAAGGCTTTTCTACTGAGTTTCCTGGCAGACACGGCACTGCCAAAAGCAGCCACTGATGCATTGTTGCTGACACCGTGCGCAGGTGAACTCCTGGCATTGCTTAGAGAGCTTCATCATGTGACAGTGGCTCTGTGGGCAACTGGGAACTCGCACCCAGGAATGTCTCTTCCCTTGGTATGTCCACCTCAACGTATCCTTGGTCGAGCTTTCCTCCAGCTCATAGATGCTTCCATCTGACCACACTTGCCGTGGCGGTTCGCAGTCAACCTCCAGCCGAAACATCGGATGAGCACGAACATCGCTGCAGACCACTGGCTCCGCATCAGCATGACAAATGAGCCAGGCAGCTCCCAAGTCAAGAGGTGACTCCATCAGCAAGTCTGGCGGCTCGCTGCGCTCGCGTTGCCTGGGCCGCGATGTCGGCACCGGCAACACGCCATCCTCCAGCGTCGCTTCCGACTCCTCCTTCCCAAGCATCCTGCAGTACAAGTATTCACAACAACAGGCGCAGAAAAACAGAACACCCACACAAATCCAGGCTAAAGGATCAGTAGAAGTAGAAAGGCCAGGAAATTCTGGCAGTTGCACTTGGTCACGTGTGCCGATGCAGATCACCCACCTGTCTCCGTCTATGTCGCCAGTTGGGTTCCAGCGGATGGTAGGTTCCACAAAGATGGCATATACCTTCGTCACCATACCTTCGTCACCATACCTTCGTCCATTGATCCAAAGCGAGCCCCAATAGAGAGAACTTTTTAACGTGACAGTCCCAGATTCTGTAAGGGACATGTCACAGCTTTGACCAGGAGATGCATTTCCACCAAAGTTCTGGACGCAACCATCGATCACAGGACACGGTCCATTCACTATCCAACTGACCGCAGTGCCATTGCGCTTCCGATAGATGTCACGGGAAGCTGGGTATGTGTAGCCGCTGTCATAGCAGTTGTTGATATCGGTCCGTGTGCCGCACTGGCCGTTACCTTCGCATAACGCTCCGGGCGCAGCCTCTTCACAGTTGGAAAGCACTTCTGCCCCGGCGGGGCATTCCTCGACCGGCACTGGAGTCAGTTCAAAGCCATCTGGGCAAAGAGGAGGCGTGTCTAGGCACAGCTTCCATCTCCTTCTCCAGTATTCCGCATACCAATCACTGGACTCATCTGAAGTCCAGGTGATGCTGGACCACAATGCAAATGATTTGCCCCGCAAACCTCTACCACTGTATCTGATGCCATTCACCGTGAGCTGGTCATAGAACTTGTCTGTGTTAAATTCTTTTACAGTCAAGGCAGTGAAAGGTGGTAAAGAAGCAACGCAAGTCTCATTCTCACCATACGAGCCTGGATAACCAGGACTGCTCAAGCAACGACCGTGCACCGCACATGGCCCTTGGAAATGCCAAAGCCCATCCACTTGCTCTTCTTCGAGGGAGATTTCAGTGAAGGAACCAGTTGTTGTGGTGGTCGTGAATGGTGTAGAGGCGGTAGCATTGCTTTCGTTTCTGGTGAAGTTCTGCTTCCGATAGATGTCACGGGAAGCTGGGTATGTGTAGCCGCTGTCATAGCAGTTGTTGATATCGGTCCGTGTGCCGCACTGGCCGTTGCCTTCACATAACTCTTCGGGCGCAGCCTCTTCACAGTTGGAAAGCACTTCTGCCCCGGCGGGGCATTCCTCTACTGGCACTGGAGTCAGTTCAAAGCCATCTGGGCAAAGAGGAGGTGCCTCCATGCAGATCTGAAAGTGACCATCCAACCCGTCCCATGCAATGTGAGACCACAATACAAAGGTCGTGTTCTCGAGAATCGTGCTGCTGTATCTGTTGCCGTTGACGATAAGGTGGCTGCGATCCCCCGCAAAAAAATCGGTCACGCGCACGACCGAGAAAGCTGGGATTTCAGAGACGCATGTTCCACCTCGGTCAATTTTTCTTTCAAACTCTACTTGGATGCGTTTATCCATGTCTATCCCATTTTATCCTAACCATATCCCAGAAGTTTTTGCCGTGGTCGCGAATCGGTGGCTAATTCAAATGACATACCAAAGAAACTTGAGAGGGGGAACACGAAAGGTAGGTGAGCAAGAAAGGAACCGAAGAAAAAAGAAAGGAGAGAGGGCAAGGAAAAAAACATGAAGTGTTGTCTGGTAAAAGCGACGCGGCCATTTTCTCACTAAAAACATGACGTGGAGTCTGGTAAAAGCGACGGAAAGGCTTCGGCGGTGTGGTTGGGGTTGGCGGTGGTTGTGGTGTTGGTGGTGTTGGTGGTGCTGGTGGTGTTGGTGTTATTGGTGTTGTTAATGTTGGTGTTGCTGGTGTTGTTGGTGTTGGTGGTGTTGTTGGTATTGTTAGTGTTGCTGGTGTGGTTGGGTTTGTTGGTGGTGTTGGTGTTGTTGGTCGTGTTGTTGGTGTTGGTGTTGTTCGTGTTGGTGTTGTTGTGGTTGTTGTGGTTGTTGTGGTTGTTGTGGTTGCATTGTTTTCCTGTTTGCTGTCTTGTCACTTTGCATGTTGAGTTTGCATTTGCGCGTTGAACTGACCTTGGTGACATTGACATGCGCTTTTGACTGTCCGCTCTAATTTTGAGATGCAGCCCCCTGTGTGGGGGGCAAGTGGCCACTGTTTGAGAGAAGTGAATTTTGATGAAGAAGAAGAAGAAGAAGGTGAAGGAAGTCAAAAGCTATTTGATGCGTTTGATTGCTTTCTGAATTTTTCTTTTTGTTTAAATCCATGTTTGGTCTTCATATTGACATCTCGAAGGGCGGAGAAGGATCAGTGGCCGCAGCACCTAGGGCTTAGGCCGGCGCTCAAGGCGTTTCGTTCTTCGCCGCACACGACGTGGGCTCCGGGTGACAAAACAGCAGATTGCTTGTGCTAAGGGAGTGTTTCCGGCTTGGCCACCCAGTTCGACTGATAACCAAGCAACGGTGCTCCTGGTTCTCCAGGGCGGCTTGCCTCCCAGGAGGTGCATCCGTGATCTGAGGAACGGATTGTTTTCTACTAGCGTCAAGCCAGAAAGTTTGCCATCGACAACCTTTCGCAAGGGCTTCTTCTATGCTTGATGCCAAGACAGTTTGTTCCTCTATCCTGCAGAAACACTGCAACAATGAAGATCCATGTTCCGTGCCTTTACAGACACTTTTGTTAGGACTGTTAGGAATCATGAATGTGATTTGCTGGACAGCTGGTGGGCAATTTCCTGACGCCTTGCGGCTTTCTACTCGGGCGCAGCTTGGAACTCATGTTGGCACGGCTTCAGTTTTTATGGTTGCCGACAGCCTGCTCCTCAGACGCATTGGCAAAAAGGTAGAAGCTGCATTGCATGTTTCCACCTCTGCGCTCCTGGCTTGGATGTTTCCAGCGGACAAAAACTATGGCCGCCAAGCAGAGGGTGCCTTAAGGGCCATGGCGGGACTGATGACTGCGAATGGCTTGGCCCTGCTGAAAAGCAGGGCACGTACACAGCAGGGCCATCAAGTTGGGAGGCTGCTCACGCCAAAACAACGATCTGTCTTCTGGCCCGATTCCTTTCCAGACTATGGGGTGCGGCTTAGGAGGTGGTTGGTACTTTAACATTCCATATTTCTATTTCTTTTGCCCCCTACTATCATTAATCTGTCATGGCATGCGACTAGAAGCTTATGAGCCACTGTCTGCACGGAGGAAAAATATCACTGTTGACAGAAATTCCGTTTCCCACCATTTTTAAAAAGATACTATTTCGATTTCTTTTGCGGGTTCCCCGTTTTAGGAAACGCAGAGAAGTAGCTTACACAATTTTCGTACTCGACTTCCCAGCACGTCGCCAGAAACGCTGCGATGTCAATTTTGTTGCACCATTTTGCAGAGATGTCATGTGCAAATTTTGCGTCATGTACTTCGCTGCAATTTGTAGTTTTTAATTTGAGATCACAGCAGTTCGCCAGAAACGCTGCGATCTCTAAGGCGCTGCTAGCGTATTGGACTTCGCTGCAAGTTGTGTATTTTAAACTTTTGGTCTTGTTTTTTTTTGGTTTTGGTTGTTTGTTCTATTTTTAGGTTTTTGGCTTTGCCCTTTTTCTTTGGCGAGGCGCATACTGCAGCCTGCGCAAGATTTACTGAGCAGGAGCTGGTCAGCATCCTGCTGAACAAGAAGGAGCTAAGAGCATCCTGCAAAGGCGCAATCTTGCTGCCTGCAAAGGCGCAATCTTGCTGCCTGCAAGTCATGGTACGAAGTTGAGAAAAGAGATTCCCAGTGAACACATCAGCTGCCTTTTTTTGACCTGCGCAGTAATGAAATATCTCTTAGTCCAGCATTTCTATACTGATTTCTGCTCGGATGGCAGATAGCAGGCGCTCAGAGCCTACCACCACGCTCCCTTGTGTTCACTACATTCCCTCAGGGTTGCGGTGGCTAACTGCAGGTAGCAGCAACAGTCAGCCAATCAAAGCTAAATGTCAGCTGCACGCCAATCTACAGCTTGCTCAATCCCAACAGCCCACAAGAAAGAATCCAGTGAAGGTCAGGGGATTCGCCTTTTCACTTCCTTCAGTTTTCTCTGCCCACGAAACAAGGTATATACTGTTTCACTTCCAGGCTGAAGTTGCCAGGGCCCTGCTGCGTCTGAGATTGTTCGATGAGGCTATGGTACCTGGCATGTGCGTGGAAGCATTCATCGCCTGCCTGACAGGACTGTGCGAGAGATAGCCAAAGTTTTCCTGCATTCTTGTTCGCAGTGGAAAACCATTTCCTGGCAATGGCATCTCTAATAACCGTTGAGCAGCGGCGATTAATGTCTTCAACCGTCAGGATGTCAGCTGAGGATTTCACGAGCGCATCACCCGCGTGGAACAAAAAAGTCCCAGGCTCTGCACATGTCAGTGACGTGGGCCCATCCACACTTCGAAGAATCATTTCACTTGTTTTTTCTTAAGTCGAGGATTCAGATGCGCAAAAAATTCTGCAACTACCTACCTGAAGGCAAGACCCAAACAACCTCGACTAATGTAACATCAAAAGTAAGAAGGGTTGCAAACATGACCTGTCAACTTGGACACATGAGGAGCCACGAGGCATCCTGCAAAAAAGGAGCTCGAAGCATCCTGCATTGGAATGATAGGAGCATAAAGCATCCTGCAAAGAAGGAGCTCTGAGCATCCTGCCATACACAAAGGAGCTTTGAGCATCCTGCGAATCAAGCAGCCCCCAGCCAAGACTGCTTCTGAACCTACTTGGAAGCTGTTTCTTTATTTTTTTGCCAGCCCTAACAGAGCCGAGCTTGCCACATTATGTAACTCTTGCCCCTGTAAAGCTTTTTTTTCCACTGGAAAGCACTAATTTGCCTTGGGAAAAATGTGCGATCGTATGCAACATGTTCAAGGTCCACAAACAAATGACAATCAAACCAATAATTTTGTTAAACATACAACTTTCTAGCCTACGCAGAAAAATATAAATGAAGGGCAGGAAGCACTTCTAAAAGCCGTTTTTTTGATGAATAAACATGCCCAAAAGCCGTTTTTTGAGTACTCTTGAGCACTGAAGCATGCGAACCTAGCACCACATTCTGCGAACTTCCCTTCGATGGAGCCGATGAGGCCGATGAGGCCGATGGAGCCGATGGAGCCGATGAGGCCGATGAGGCCGGGAGCCGATGGAGCCGATGGAGCCGATGAGGCCGATGGAGCCGATGGAGCCGATCAGGCCGATCAGGCCGATGGAGCCGATGAGGCCGATGGAGCCGATGGAGCCGATGAGGCCGATGAGGCCGATGGAGCCGGTGGAGCCGATCAGGCCGACGGAGCCCATATAGCCGGAGCCGATCAGGCCGATGTGGAGCCGATGAGGCCGATGGAGCTGATGGAGCCGATGAGGCCGATGAGGTCGATGGAGCCGATGAGGCCGACGGAGCCGATGGAGCCGATGAGGCCGATGAGGCCGATGAGGCCGATGCAGCCGATGGAGCCGATGAGGCCGATGAGGCCGATGAGGCCGATGGAGCCGATGAGGGGAGCCGCTGGAGCCGCTGGAGCCGCTGGCGCCGCTGGAGCCGCTGGCTCCGCTGGAGCCGATGAGGCCGATGGAGCCGCTGGAGCCGCTGGAGCCACTGCATTATTGCCAGTATTAAGGGAGTTGCAGGTTACAGCTATAATTTATCGAGACACCTTAACCCATTCCACCCTGCTTACATGCACAAGAAGTGGTGCCGCAAAATCGACGCCAACCGTCAATGGCACGGGGGGAGGGGGGGGGTACTGAAATGACTAATAATCTCCTGAATAATCAGGTAACGGGGCTGGCCGCCCTCTCCTTTACTTCGTAAAGCAAAACTCAAGGTAGCCCCACTGGAGCTACCTTTCGTGACATGCGTTGTCCCGACTGAATTATAGTTTTGGGTCGGAAAGCCATGTTGCGCAGCGTTCATCAACCTATCATCTGTTTGGCCACGCGGCTTGTCTGGTCCATATGTTGCTTGCAGATGCTCGCGGTCTTCAAAGTCTCGTAATGAGCGCTTCTACGCTGTCTGCATGCATATTTCATGGAATATTTCAGAAAAAGATTCTCAGGATTTAAGGCACATGATTTTCTTCAGTGCACATACGAGCACAATGTGTGAGGCTGCAGCAACGAAAATTAACGATTGGATATGGTTGGACATGGTTGGATATGATTGGATATAATTCGGGTGATAATTCGATATGATTTGATCCTCTGTCACTGTCACCTGAAATCATCATGAAGAGATGGGCGTCTCTGAACCTACCACATTGCAATCTGAAATCGCCCAGCCTTCATAAGCTTGGTGTGTGAGGCAAGCGCCGTGTGCACTGCAAAACGAATCCCTGATGTCGTTGCCGGTCTCACCACTCTCCACAGAGGTCCATGTCCGCGAGGTGATGCGCCAGATCGGCGCAGTGCTCCAACCAAAGAACTCCTCCTGGGAAGGCCATGCGACACGGAAAAGTGATGCCCTACGAAATTAGTGATCAACTACTTTTCTATCTTTTTAGAGATTATATATATATATATGAGTAAAAGGAACAAACCAACTTTGGTCGGATTTTTGTTCAAGATTCCAAATCCAAATTGGCCCATGTGCCGTGATAGTCGAGAACTCCAATGATAGATCCTATCTGCTACAGTTGGGCCAATAAGCAAGTCTAACGGTAGGGACCTATCACTGCATGGTGGCCTCTAATTTCCCAAAATCATGGCCCAGAGAAATCTTTCCTGCCCCTTCATTGCTTTGATGGTTTCAACTTTCACCACTAAATAAGTTCTAATTGATAGGGACTTCCCATCTAGAATTTTTGATTTCCAGTCAAGAATGTGATTTTACAAATGAAAATGTGGGTTGCCCCGTTGGATCCAGTTTTTTGTTTGGCTAACGGCTAACCGTCCTCCACATCCTGCTCTCTCAAGCCCGGCGCGCCCAGCTTGGGCCGCAAGGCTGACGTCCGCACCGGGACAGAAAGCACACCTCCTGCCGTTCAGAGTCGCATTGTAAGCTGGGTCAAGTGGTCAATTGGTAGGTTGCTATGGGGCCCCTTATCCCAGCAGCATGGGATTCCCGAATAATGATGTGTGCCAGACCCTGAACTGATGTTTTAAGCGAGGCACATGTGGAATCCCACTCGTAGTCGAGGTTGCGACCAACAGTTGGGGCGGTTGTAAACACACCCCAAAATCTGGGCTGACAACTCAGAAACAATTGGATGATTGTGAAGTCAAGTAAAAAAATCATACGCAAACGATGGGGGTGGCTCAATACCGAATGGCCTGGAAATTCGGTTGATGGAGATCCCTGCAAAAGCCTTTCTGTTCATTTTTTGGATGTTAAGTAGAGCGCGCCCAAATTCTGAACCAATCCCATCTCGCATCATTGCTTGACTGGGCTGGTTTCGAGGAAAAATTCAGGATAGCTACAATGTTCAGCACCCTAGATAAACCTAGTTCTGGGGAAGTCTCGGGGAGTGTGGCTCAAAAATGATGTACACATTAATCCAAAAAAATGGCCCACTTTCGGCGATAAATCATCAGATTTGGCCCCTAGCCATGACATGCGGCTATGGATCAACATTTTGACCAGATGCTACGGGGTCGCACAGGGTCTATGGCTCGGGTGCCACACCAAGTAGCACAACGCAGATCGCTGCACTCAGCAGCCTATTTTGGGCACGGGTTCGAGCCAGGCTCGAGCTGCAGTAGAGACAGGCGCTTATGTTACATGCCACACATGACTCAATGATGCACTATCACATCAGTCCAAAATTCTTCTTGACTCATGTGCCTGGAAAAAGGACTAGGGACTGCAGCTCTCTCATCTGCTGTACTGCTGCGCGTCCCTCGCGTTTGGCTTTCTTCTCACTTTGTATGAAGTTGGGATCGTACTTGAGTTTCCATATGAATGACTTCACGAATTGGAGTAAGCCAAGTCGAGCGGCTTTTGATTTCTGTGTCAAGGCATCGGAGAGATTCCAATCTCCTGATATCCATATCAGCTTGGTGTCAGCCTCGGCCAGCTGTTCCTTCAACTGGTACCCTTGGAGTGCGCTTCGAGCATTTGACAGTCCAAGGAGAGGACCTTCATTTTTGTTCACTGCATCGAAGACACCCTTGCTATCGGTTGCCACCAAGCCCTTGACATACTTCACAAGGTCGCTGGCCTTCTCCAAGAGGTTACCGTCCTTGATCGCGCAACATCCATTGAGTTGGCACCACATCCAGCGAACTCAGAAGGCCGAGTCTTCACCTTCAAGAGTTGCTTGCATCTCACCATCGTTGGCCGAGATAGACGTAGTCGCCAGGTTCTCCATGACACTGGATTGAGGCGTCCAGCTTCTCCAGCAAGTTGTTCGGGGCCACCAAGACAAGTGAGCAATCCACCTGTCGAGCCACCTTGAGGACGATTGTTGTGGGCCTGGTCGGCCATGGTCACTACTGTCCAATCTTGCCAGTGTTGTACATGAGGAAGTTGCCAAAGTCGAAGGTTCATCAGATCCTTCTTCACATCCTTGATGAGGTCGGCAATCTCTTTGGCCACCATGACTGATTTGTCCACAGTCAATTCTGTCAACAGAAGGTTGACACGAGCACAAGCTTGAATTTGTGCCTGGGTACAAGCCCATTGCAAGGCACCCAAACTTGCTCGGCATGCTGCCATTTCTCCAGGAGATAGTTGTGACTTGGGATCTCCTCGAAGACGATCTTCCGGAATTGCAAGGTCAGGCAAATTCTCCATGTAGAAGTCTTGACTCAGCTGCACGTAGCGCTCATTGTTGAACTTCTTGACTTCAAGGTCCACACCTGAATGTCGAAAGTTCTCCTCTTTTCGGGTTCCCCAGGCGTAGGCCTTGTCGATCTCCTTGCGCACAGAGAGCCACTTCTCGGTCTGCAGGGTTTCGCGGATTCTCATTCTCCTCGACCCAGCACCAGAACGCTGCATCGCCAATGAGTCGATGACCACCCAGACGTCGGAATGTCTGATCCACGTCGGTCCAGTCCACGAGGGGCTGTAGCACTGCCATATACGTTACGAAGTAGACGTAGAAGGTCACCATCGCTAGCTCCAAGTGCTTCACGAAGTTCAGGCACTCCAGGTGTCCATAGTTCTTGAGCTTCAACACTGTCGCCACCAGTTTGAAGAAAAGCTGTCTTCATGTCAGCCACGTTGAGCCACAGTGATCAAACTCAGATGTCGCATGAGTTGACTCTGCACAGGGGCGGTTGTGTTGAATGTCGAAAGCTCCAGGTCGGGATGTTGAAATCCCAGAAGTACGATTCTTGCCTTTGCCTTTCGGGTCAGAGAAGCATCATGCGTAGTGTTGGGGTTGTTCTTCCCCACATTGACGTGTGGGGTTTTTGTTTTTAGTTCTGTATCCGCTCCTTCCTCCCGCCCTCCTCCCTCATCACTCACTCACTCATCTCACACACACTCACTCATCACACTCACACACACACACTCACTCGCTCACTCACTCACTCACTCACTTCACTCACTCACTCACTCACCTACCTCACTCACTCACCTACCTCACTCACTCACCTACCTCACTCACTCACCTACCTCACTCACTCACCTACCTCACTCACTCACTCACTCAATCACTCACTCACTCACGCACGCACGCACGCACGCACTCACTCACTCACTCACTCGCTCCCTCGCTCACTCACTCACTCACCTCACCTCACTCACTCACCTACCTCACTCACTCACTCACTCACTCCCTCGCTCGCTCGCTCGCTCGCTCACTCACTCACTCACTCACTCACTCACATTCACTCACCCACCTCACTCACACCATCACTCACACACTCACTCACTCATTCACTCATTCACTCACTCACCCACCCACCCACGCACTCACTCACTCACCTACCTCACTCTCTCTGCACTCACTCACTCACTCACTCACTCAGTCAGTCAGTCAGTCAGTCAGTCAGTTAGCAAGGGGTCGGATGTACGCCCTGGCGTCTCCAGTGCATGTATCCGCCTCTCTGCGTGGCAGCCGTCGGACAATGTGCACTGCCAAGGGGTCGGATGTACGCCCCCCCTATCCCCCCCTCCCCCCCCCCCCCAACCCCCCCCCAAAACATCCCACGCCGTCCCTCGCGGACTACGCATCTTTTGAGTGGACAGCCGTGACCGGACAATGTGCACCACTGCCAACCGCCGTGTCGGATGTACGTCCGGGTCCCTCGGGCCCTCGGAGCTCCGCCTACTCTTTGCCACGTGGCAAGCGTGACCGACATGTGCACTG
>CAMXCT020006755.1:196397-211397 GCA_947184155.2 Cladocopium goreaui | reverse complement strand
ACACATAAACTCACTCACACACACACCACACACATACATCATTTGCATACATACATACACATAAACTCACCCACCATCGCCTTTCCATCACTATCATACTTCCTCTTCCCTTGCTCACTCACTCACTCACTCACCCACCCACCCACCCACCCACTCACTCACTCACTCACTCAATCACTCACTCATATTCTCATTCACTCACCTGTGCATGCGCATACATACACACATACACAAAAACTCACCCACCATCACCCCTCCATCACTCTTATACTTCCTCTTCCCTTCTTGCTTTTCTATGCTCAGTCTAAGTCTAGAGAAGTTGGTAACATGTGGGGTTATCCGGTCCTATAATTTCTGTCCTCAGCAGCTTCTGCTCTGCTCTCCTCAGGAACTCCTTTCCATAACAACACCCACCTTGATTTGAGCACTCTGCCAGAGTTCTCAGCTCGTTGTTGTTCTTCGTAAGTTAGACAGCGGCAGACTGCCTCTGTCTCCAGGAAAGAGCTCACTTCTGACTGCTTTGCGCTGTCAAAGAGTCCCTTCTCCTCCGGGGATAGCTTCTTGTAGTTCACCTCAGCTCCTGCCACTTTCTTCGCCAGGAACATCACAGGGTTGCGTAGAAGATCTTTCTTCTTGCGGTTGGAGTTCAGGTCGATCTCGATGTCGAAGACGTAGTCCTCGTGCACGGATCGAAGTGCTTCCAAGAACTTGATCTCCTTGTCATCTTCTGCATCATCGTCATCATCAGGTCGAAGTCCTTTTGACTCAGGTTCTCCAGGAAGTCCATCGCCAGGTTCAGGTCTCTTCTCAGCAGGCTCACGGGGTTCCAACAACGGAGTTGTAGAAGACAAAGAAGTTCTCTTCGGTGAAGGGGGCGGTGACTTCGCTGGTGTTGTAGGTTCATAGCCATCGTCATCCAGGTTCTCATCCAGCTTGACATGCTTGTCGTCAGGCTCCACAAGGTCTTTGGACTCAGGCTCGTACTCATTCACAGGGTCGAAGGACTCGTCAAAGCTTGAATTGTCGTCCAGGTTTCGGAGGTGCAAGGTAATCAGGATGTCCACTGTCCATGGGAAACTTGCCAGGAAAACGTACTGCAGGTTTGACAATGGTCGCGGAGCCAGGTTCATCAGGTAGATGAGGTTGTTCCACTTCATCTTCTCCAGGCTCCTCCACGGTGATGTCGATGAACTCACGCTTCGGCAGCACATCGCTCAATTGCTTCCATCGGTGAGATTCTCGAAGAGGATTTGTTCTCTCTCAGAGAGAGGTCGCACACTGTGCACCGAAGTCTTGTAGATCCGGTTACCAAGAATCACCCATACCACGTGCCTGCGGTCGTCTTCATCTTGTCCAGGAACCAGTTCGTGGAAAACCACGCGTCCAGGTCCAACCCATCGAGGACGTCCAACATGTTTGTGTCCTCCCTTCTTGCCAGTGTACACGGAGTGAGGCAAAAACTTCCTCCAAATGTAGACTGGCTGTCCCATCTTGAAGGTTCGGAGAGGTTGTCGGACTGAAGAGTTCTTCAGCTTGGACATCACTGGTCTTGCTTTCGCCTTTCTCGCACAGTCTTCTGCCAGTTGACGCTGGTTCAAGAGTCGTAAAAACTCGTGTTGTTGTCGGTCAAGTGGCAGGCTCAGTTGTTGACGAAGTTCACCATCATCCAGTTCGGCTTGTGTGCCAAAAGCCCATTGTATGCTAGTATAGCCCTTGACAAACTCAGTGTTATTCATAGCGCTGGTAGCCATCGCTAGCGACAGAACTGGATCTTGTTCAGGAAGTGACTGCTGAATGAAAGAGGCCGTTTCCTTGATCTGTCCCACAGCTCGCTCAGAGATGCCATGGGCCCAGCTTTCCCCATCGGGGGGGGGGGGTAGAACTTCGATTCCAAGATCTGCCATGAACTCGGTGACCTTGTAGCTCACCAGAGTGTTTGCATTGTCCGGCACCAACATCTTGGGGCGCGGCATGCTCATCAACCACCGGGTTGTGATGGTCTTGATCATCATGTCAGCCGTCTCCGCCTTGTTTTCTCCATGGGGGTAGACGAAGAGGGTCTCAGTGATGCGATACCGGGTTGCCAAGTCGATCATCATGACAAACTTGACCTTGGTGTTCGGTTAGGGCACCATCCATTCAGCCAAGTCGATACCCACTTGTTCCCATGCCACCGGCAAAGGTCGCATCGCTGCAGGGGGAATCTTCTTCGAAGAGATGCCACCCTTGACCATCTCCTCACAGGTTGAACAGCGAAACTCTCGAGCTTGCTGTATCTTCCATGGTTCCACTTGGGCATCCACAAGCATGCGCACCAGGTTGCGTGTGGAAGGATGACCAGCTGCACGATGAAACTGGTTGAGTTAAACTTCCCACTTGCGTAGAGCATCTTCAGAAGGAAGTTGATCTTGATCATCGGGCTGTAGGTCTTCTCCAGAAGGTTGTTCTTCTCCAGCGCATAGATCAGCTCCACCAGGAAGTAGATGTTCAGCCACAAAGCCTTCCAGGGTCTCGCCATCATCCACTGCCGACATCCACAGGATCTTCGGCCATCGGTAAGGAATCAGTTGCGATCGGAAGTTTCCGGCAATGGCTTTGCAAAGAGCTGGAGGATAGAAGGCTGACTTGTTGGTCTCGACGCCATGCAACCACTCATGAGTGTGATTGCCTACACAAGTTCTGTTGCGGAACTCGGTGTATAGAAGTAGAGACTGCTCGTCTTGAAAGTCCATGGTTTCAGCACCAAGTTGCCAGAAGAAGATTTCAGGCCAAAGCGGCATCCATCGATGCGGCAATCCCAAACGCCAGGAATCTGGTTGAAGAGCTCCTCGATGATTGGTTCACGCCATCCACGACAGTTGCGAGGCCATTCTCAATAGAGCTCCACAGTCGGGTCATAGGCAATCACGGCCAAGAGAAGGCGAAACATCTTGCGCTCTCGCCTTCGTTTCTTCTGTAGAAGTTCTTCTCGTCCTTGGTAGTTCAAGTCGACCCAACTGCAGAACAAAGTGCACATAGTTGAGATCCAAATCTTCTTCGGTCGTTGCACCTTGAAGAGCTCGAACAGCACCGGGTAGGTCTCAGGCTTGTAGAGATCAAAACCTTGATGTAGGTTTATCCGCTGAGCTGGACGTCCTTCTTCTTCACATGCTTTCGTCAGTCCAGATTCAGGGGAGCAAAACATCTCCCAGATCAGAGGTCTCTTGTTGTAGATCAGTTCGGGAATGTTCGAGGTCAGGTTGTCGTTGAACATGTAGATCATGTCCATCATTTTGCGGCCAACATAGAACATAGAGAGGGACCTTCTTGATGTTGAGGTCGGAGTCCTTCAAGGATTCCCATAGTCCGGCTCCATCTCCTCCTCCGTGTCGGGGATCACCTGCACTCGGCTTGAGGCCAGGTCGTAGATGTGCTTCTTCTCCTCCTCGGTCAAGTGATCCATCGGGTTGAAGGCCACAGGTCGATTTTCCAGAGGAATGTCCTGCCAGCTTGAAGTCGGCGAGGCTTGTTCCTCCTCGGCATAGCCTGCGGAAGGCTGCATCTTCGGATTCACCTTGGGCTTCCCCTTTGGCTTGGGAGAAGCTTTGACTGCTGCGGCAGCCTTTGAAACCTTGTCCATGTTCTTTGCCAGCTGGATCTGGGCCTCATCCATGATGTGCTCGATGCGCATCTCCGCAGTCACCTTGTCGATGAACAGGCGCACCAGCTCTTCGGTCGGCTCCACCTTCTCGGGCAAGGCATTCTTGAGGTCGTGAAGTGCACGTCGAACCATCTGGGGGTTGAAGTTCTGCATCGTGTTCGACGGGGCACCCTTGTTGGGAATGTAGCTCACTCGAAGTGCACACTTCTGACAGTGAACCCACTTCGCCCACTTGTTTCCTTGAGTCTTGCCCGGCTGGTGACTGTTGTGGCATGGCCAGCCCGTGCAGCGTGGATCCCGTGGGTCGGCACCGACCTCTCGGGAGAGATCCGGCTGAAACGTCTTCTTCGTGAGTGAAAACTCGTGGGGATTACTCCACCCATGAGCCGATCTTCTTGCTGCAGACGGAGGCGTCTTTGCCAAAGCTGTTCAAACAAAGTCCTATGAGAGTGAAGACTGTTGACATCACTGGTGACTACTGTTCCGCATTCGAATTCCAAAGTTGAGATGTTACCGACATCGTCCACAAGTTCCATGGATGACATGTGTGCATCGGCTGACAAACGACCTTCAAAACCTTCACCTTCAGGAACTGTGACATGTAAACTGGGATGACCATCATGTAGTGTTTTGCCCTCACACAAGTATTCCACCAAATTGACCATGAAATGACCCTTGACATTCACAGGCATGTAGAAAGGTTTTGCGTTTGCATGTTGTGCACATACTACATAACCATCGGTGAAGTCAATGATCAGACCATTTTGACGAATGAAATCCATGCGAACCAAGACAGGTACTGGTTCGAATCCAGGCCGTAGTGGAGTTTCGGGGTCAGGTAGTAGTGATGCTGGATTGGATTCGAATCAAGTACAAGGCTTGGCCCCATGCTCCACTGCCGAAACGGAACTTTGGCCGCTTTTTCGCATCGACAGAGATGCTCGCTTGGTTGTCTTGGTTGATCACAGCATGGATCAAATTGCGAATGGAGGTCTCTGGGCCAGCACTGCAAGTCGCACCGCAGTCAAGCATTCCAAGGTTGTTGCCTTCCCTCTCGACTTTCCCAAGGTTCATGTGGCCGCCAGTCTCATGGTGAGAGTCAAACTGGAGGCCGTAGGCATCATAGTCGCTCAGGCTGTAGGCGTTCACATTGCCATAGCTCTTGCCCTTCGACTTGCCAAAACCCTTTGATTTGCCCTTCATGAAGGCGTAGAAGTCTTCCATAGAGAAGCTCGTCTTGCCACCACCTTTCGATTTGCCCTTGCCTTTGTGCATGACACAGTCCTGGTAGTAGGGTTCCTCCAGGAAAAAGGAAACACGCTTGCCTTTGCCACCACGAGGTGCGTTGCGATCAGGACAATCGCGAGCAAGGCGATAGCCACCGCAGACAAAGCATCCAGAACCTTGGTTGAAGAGGTCTGGGATCCAAAGCCGCGATCCTTCTTGATCATCTGCGTAGTTCTCTGGGCTTGACCCCAGGAGCGTTCAGCAGCTAAAGCGTCGCCATCAGGAGCTGTGTCAGCTTCAGCTTCATCTCCATGTTCTTCTTCAGGTTGATGTGCATCCCATCCATCGTCGTCCCAACGGACTTGAGCTGCCCATTGGTCGTCCCACCAAGACGAATCATCCCACGACCAATCGTCGTTCTCCGCCATGTTGAAGTGATGAGGACCGCCGCCATGATGTCCAGCACCAGGATGATGAAGACGATGTTGATGAGGGATCTGCTCGTAGCTGAAGAGATGGAGTCATAGTCCAGCTGGTTCTTGGTGGAGGCCAGGATGGATCGCCACTCCTCACTCGACAGAGCGGCTCCACTCAGCAATCTCCAACCACGCAGTTGATTCAAAATGAAGGAGCCGGCCAAGTTGAGACCATGTTGTGTCTGCACGTTCCTCAAAGATCTCGCGCGTCGAGAACCACCACCTTGAGGAGAAGGAGGTACTTGTCCCAAAGGTTGAGCTCCACCAGGACGTTGAGCTTCAGCAGGGCGTTGTTGCTCGGCTGCAGGCTCTTCTGTAGGAACTCGTTGATATCCAGGTCGTGAACCTCCAGCAGATTCACTGTCGGATTCAGAGGATTCATCGATGGTTTCGAAGTCCTTCATGATGTCCGTCTGAGTGCCCTTGAGCTCCATCAGGGATTCCACAAACTCCTCATAGAAGAGACTCTCCCTGACCAGGTACGCATTGATGTTCTCGCCATTGTGTCGACGATACCCAAAGTATTGAGTCATCGTTGCAGCTGAGTTTGGAATCTTCTTGCGAACCAACGGTGAAGCTTCAAGGCGCTTCAGCACATTCTTCACACCATCTGGCCCTGCAATGTCAAGATGACTCCATGACATAGCCAAAAGACGTGCAGGGCCAGTGAGCTTCGAAGCCAATCGAGGACCCAACAGGCTTCGCTGAGATTTGCGAGTCCCCATGTAGAACCACAGCACTTCCCGCTGATAGCGGCGCCAGCCACGAGGGTTTCCGTCTGATGGAACCACCTCGGAAACTTGTTTGTTGGCATTCTCCATGTTGTCAAAGTTTTGGAAAAAGGGACCGTCGCCTCAAAAGCAAGGAGTAGGTCAAACGCAATGAAAATGGGACCGTATCCAAATAGTCAGGAAGCAGGTCAATCACAAAAAGGCCGAAGGAGTCCAAATATTCAGACCCTCCAAGAGGAAGAAACTCTGCCCTTGGCCGTCTGAGCCGGGTGTGGAGGTGCGTTGTCCACCAGAAAGTTCCAAGCAAGCTGTGCTGCTGCAGGATTCTGATTGCGCAAAGTCCACCACGTGTTGATTAGCTCCAAGTAGCCGGCTCTGACGTTCAAATTCTCACCAGGCTGAGGCTCTGGATCTGGCTCTGGTCGAACTTCTTCAGGACGCGCACCCTTCTGAGTTCCCTTCCCAGTTGTTCCAGTTGTAGTTGGCCTCGGGGCTGCATTCCTCAGAGGTCTCACAGGAGGGAAAGCGGAAAACACCGGAGGCAAAGGTGTTCCCCTCAAAGAAGTGCTCACCGACCTCGGCGCAGGAGATCGAGACCGGGACCGACGAAAGTGGTCCGGGCGTCCCTTGCCCTTGCCCTTGTCGCCCTTCGAAGAAGACGACGTCGTGACCGGGCACCAAGTAGCTCGATCAGGCCACCACCAGGGTCTGCCAATGCTACGGCGCACAGGGTCTATGGCTCGGGTGCCACACCAAGTATAGCACAACGCAGATCGCTGCACTCAGCAGCCTATTTTGGGCACGGGTTCGAGCCAGGCTCAAGGCCTGCAGTAGAGACAGGCGCTTATGTTACATGCCACACATGAGTCAATGATGCACTATCACATCAGTCCAAAGTGGGTGGTTTACTAGTATTATGATAGAAATTACAAAGTCAATGGTGCCTCAAAGCCTAAATCTTGATCCATGCACACACGGGAATGCAATCTCCGCAAGCATGGGCAATCGGCAGGGTCCTGGCACCGGTACTGCGATGAGCTCCGGGGAATCGAATAATTCTCTGGTCCCTTTCACGGGGATGTCATCAAGGAAGGGCGCCAGGTCTGCAACGAGAAGGCCGTGTCCTGAAAAGGCATCCCATTGAAAAACCATGCGATTCTTGAGGTCTTCACAAATCAACTATACAGCCCAATGTCCCCCAATTATGTCCATGTAATACGGAAAATGATGATCACCCACCGAAAATTTGGAGAGGTCCCACCAATTTTTAGACAAACCCAACCGAATAAACGAATAAATTTCTCCTCGAATGTGCATGACAACGTCTTTAGGGACTCCTGGCGATCAAGAGAGATGATCACCCAACTGCCCTGGCGCTGTGTATGGTCACCATGCCAAACCAAACTGGTCAGAAGACGAAGTTTAGGAAAAAAAAGGCGCCAAGCAAAAACGGCATGTGTTCACTTTTGAATCGCGCCTTCAGGGGTTCGCTCAGATAAAATCATTGATTGCAGGCACGGGTTGTTGTAAATGGCCTGCGTTTCCAGCATTTTTTTACCCGACAACACCCTTTCAAAACACTGCAAGAGCGCAGTCGCCGCCACCTTGCCTTTCGTTCCAACACATTCTATTTTATGCGGATTTTCAAGGAAGAAACTGATGAATTTGCATATCTTACAAATAGATACAAATAGTTCAAATTGCAGTTTTGGGTGTACAAAAATGCACATATGATGTTCAACTTACTTTCTGTGGAAGGGATTCTGTCGGATAGTATCCAGCGCATGGGGAAGCTCAAGTCAAGGTGGACATCCCACACGCCAACAGCCTACAGTATTTGTTGCAGCACATCAGGATGAAAACCATGAAGACTGTCTTTGCCCTGATATAAACTTTCACAGTAAGCACTTGAGAAACCTGTTCTTGATAGAGGTTTTCTACTACCTCAACCCTCTGCACACGACGTGGAAGACCTGTAGCCAATATTGAACTCCAACCTTGAATCAAGAAACACTATACCCTGTTTTTTTTGCCACATGGGGCACTACAAAAATCTCTGGCTTTTTGGGTTGCCATGGGCTGCCTATTTTTGAAAGCTATTCCACGCCTATCAATCGGTTTCGCACCATTCACAATACTTGGGACGGGTCCGTGTCGGACGCATGGTGTTGCGTGTTTCTTGCGAATCGCAGGCGGCTTGTTACAAAGGAAAGACATAATTGGCATGGCAAACGTAATACAACGTGAGAATATGTGAGAATATCATTCAACAGTTTAACATGACAGGCGCAATATTTGGTGAGGTTTCGAAGGCTGTGGAAGGCTACTTTGCCTGGTGCCTGGCATACGCAATACTTCGGGCACTTTTGATGATGTGGCTTTCACTTTCTGTATTGGCACAGCTAAAACAAGGTAGGGTGTCAAGTCTTCAACAAGGATCCCTCCTGACACAAAACAACCCGAGATGGGTCAAAAATTGAAACCCGGGCAACCGCAGATTTTGGTGGCTGAAGGAATCTGCACATGTTTCTTGACTGGACAGATATTGCGGTGTGCATAGTAAGGATCAGCCCCTTGAGAAACAATGGTGTCCAGATCCTCCAGCCGAAGATGGTAGGATTCCCGTAACGAGCCTGGTTATGTCCATATGAAATCAGTCCCCAATACACCAGGTGGTGACTTCCATCACTCAACCAATCAACCGAATTCTTGGCACGCTCGGTAACATCTTTGGGGACTCCTTACGAGCACATTTCGGTGGCGCGAAATCCTATGCGTTGCTTGGTTTCGAGACTTTACAAAACGTGAGACTTCTCATGTTGGATATCTTGTAGATCCGGGTGTATAAGCTAGCAGATTCTGGCTCAAGTTAAGCATCAACGTCCCCGCCCCCAAACCAACCAACCCTACTTGCTGTGTAGAACCAAAGACGTGTGCAACTCACCCCAACGCTGCCCCATTTGTTGTTGCGTCACCCCACCATCATGTCAAACACAACGAAAAGTTTGTGCCATGACGGACTGCATTTAAAATTTAGTCAGCCAATTGCCCCCGTCGGGGCAATCTGCTCTTGACGTCAATAAATAAATGCCCCCTTCAAGTTATTTCTGATTATTTGGGGAAATTTAGGGTTGTAATTCAGCCGGCCCCTTTGACCATGAATGGCAGACCTGCACCCAAGAAGAAAACAAACCAAATAGTTTTGATCCGACTGGGAAACAGGGGGTCACTGCACCATCCTCTGTTTTTCCCCACCTGCCAGGTGAGGGTTGTTAGATTTTATCACAGTTGTTCTCCTCCTCCTTCTTCTCCTTCTCCTCCTCGTCCTCCTCCTTCTCCTCCACCACCTCTGCATCCACTTCCACGTCCACTTCCGCCTTGCCAACTCTTCGCCAATCTCTTCGCCAACTTCTGCGCGCAGTGGGCACTGCTGGACCTCAACTGCCGGCTTCCGATCTGAGTGGGCACGGCTGGACCTCAACCGCAAGGTTCTGAGCGCAGTGGGCACCGCTGGACCTCAGCCAGGGACCTTCCGAGCCCAGTGGGCACCGCTGGACCTCAACCTGGGACCTTCCGAGCTCAGTGGGCACCGCTGGACCTTAGCGGCCAAATGGAATGCCAGAATATATGCCAGAAAGACTGCCAGAATATATGCCAGATAGACTGCCAGAATATATGCCACATAGAACACCACATAGAATCCCAAAATATATGCGAGAAATATATGCGAGAAAGAATGCCACATAGAATGCCAGAATATATGCCAGATAGAACGCCAAAATATATACCAGATAAAATGCTGGAAGATATGCCAGATAGAATATCA
Organism: Cladocopium goreaui; assembly: GCA_947184155.2. Classification (NCBI taxonomy): domain Eukaryota; class Dinophyceae; order Suessiales; family Symbiodiniaceae; genus Cladocopium; species Cladocopium goreaui. Next base: position 201,497 of record CAMXCT020006755.1, on the reverse strand, counting down.
GAATAGATGTCAGATAGAATGTCAGGTAAAATGTCAAAATATATGTCAGAATATATGACTTGAAATGCCAGGGTGGGGATCGCTCGAAGTAAAGTAATTTGTCTGACGTATTTTGTACATGGTTGGTTAACAAAATTGGCACACCCTTGGAAATCCAAGTTTTCCCCACTTGCAAAAGGATTTTGACAGAATTCAGGCCAGGTTATGGGTGGCACGTCCATATTTCTGAACTCAAAGTTTCTCCAGGTAAAAAGGTGTCCCTGATTAGAAAAAAAATACTTGACTTCGAGTTATCCCCACCATGACATCTATACGTTTTGTTACTGGCTAATCTTCTGGCATTCTATCTGACATATCTTGTGGCATTTTATCTGGCATATCTTCTGGCATTCTATCTGGCATATCTTCTGGCATTCTACCTGGCATATCTTCTGCAATATGTTCTGGCATATCTTCTGGCACTCTATCTGGCATATCTTCTGGCATATCTTCTGGCATATCTTCTGACATTCTATCTGGCATTCTATCTGGCAAATCTTCTAGCGTTCTATCTGGCAAACATTCTGGCACTTTATCTGGCATACCTTCTGGCATTCTATCTGACATTCTATCTGGCATACCTTCTGGCATTCTATCTGGCATATCTTCTGGCATTTTATCTGGCAAATCTTCTGGCACTTTATCTGGCATATCTTCTGGCATTCTTTCTGACATTCTATCTGGCGTTCTATCTGGCATATATTCTGGCAGTCTATCTGGCCGTTGAGGTCCAGCGGTGCTCACTGAGCTCGGAGGGACCCAGGTTGAGGTCCAGCGGTGCTCACTGAGCTCGGAGGGTCCCAGGTTGAGGTCCAGCGGTGCTCACTGAGCTCGGACGGTCCCAGGTTGAGGTCCAGCGGTGGTCAGTGAGCTCGGAGGGTCCCAGGTTGAGGTCCAGCGGTGCTCACTGTCCCAGGTTGAGGTCCAGCGGTGCCCAGTGCGCTCAGACCCTTGCAGTTGAGGTCCAGCAGCGCCCACTGCGTGCGGAAGTTGGCGAAGAGCTTGGCGAAGAGTTGGCAAGGCGGAAGTGGACATGGAAGTGGAGGCAGAGTGGTGGAGGAGGAGGAGGACGAGGAGGAGAAGAAGAAGAAGAAGGAGGAGAACAACTCTGATAAAATCTAACAACCCTCACCTGGCAGGTGGGGAACTAAGAACCAAATTGAACAAATTTCCCTCGCCTTGTTTTTTGGAGTTGGAGGGGTATAATAAGCCCTCGGCGCCTCCAGGCACTCTGGGGATAGCCCCGATTGGCCGGGGTCTCACCTGGGTCGCGGGTATTTTCTGTGCGCCCTTTGCGACGCCCTTTCCAATGATTTTGCCAATTGCCGACGCCCAGCCTAGGCATAGCTTGCAGTTGGATCCACGGTGATAGGTCATGTTTCTTGAAGCCCATGCCAAAAATGTCTTGCATCTGAAGACATGGAGTTACCAAAACCCAGCATCATCCAGGATTGATTCTCAGGGAGGCCTTGGAAGGTGAGGGGTTCGTCAAATAATCCTGGCGTCCGCAACCAGCTTTGAAAAGGTATAATCCGCCGACCCCTGCCTAGCCTGGGCCTAGCCAGGGCGGCGCATGGGACCATGGCAGGTGTGCGACATTAGCCTTGGCCAACGCTCCGCTGCAGTTTCAGCGCCTTGCTGCCTACCCTTGAAAAGCTCCGCTGCAGCCTCAGCGCCTTCCTGCCTACCCTTGAAAAGCTCCGCCGCAGCTTCAGCGCCTTGCGGCCCCCACAACTCTTTGCCAGCTCCCAAAACTCTATTTCTTTTGCGTTTCGAGACTGCTGCGCAGCACGTTTCACCACCCTTCAAAGGCCCCGCTTGCAGCTTCCCTTGAAAGGCTCTGCTGCAGCTTCAGCGGCCTGCTGGCTCCCACAACTCCCTGCCAGCCTCAAAACTGCTGGCCAGCTCCCAAAACTCTGTTTCTACGGCATGTCGAAACTGCTGCGAAACACATTTCACCACCCTTTTCAAAGGCCCCGCTGCAGCTTCCCTTGAAAGGCTCCGCTGCAGCTTCCGCGGCCTGCTGGCTCCCACAACTCCGCGCCAGCCTCAAAACTTCTGCCCAGCTCCCAAAACTCTGTTTCTATGGCATGTCGAAACTGCTGCGAAGCACGTTTCACCACCCTTCAAGGCCCTGCTGCAGCTTCCGTTGAAAGGCTCCGCTGCAGCTTCCGCGGCCTGCTGGCTCCCACAACTCCGTGCCAGCCTCAAAACTGCTGGCCAGCTCCCAAAACCCCGTTTCTATAATCATACGTTGCAGGTCGCAACTGCTGCGAAACACATTTCACCACTCTTCAAACAGCTTCCCTTGAAAGGTTCCGCTGCAGCGTCAGCGGCCTGCTCCCACAACTCCGTGCCAGCCTCAAAACTGCTGGCCAGCTCTCAAAATTCTTTTTTTTCTATAGCATTTCGAAACTGCTACTTCGCCACCCTTCACAAAGGCCCCCCGCAACTCCGTGCCAGCTTCAAAACTGCTGGCCAGCTCCCAAAATTCTGTTTTTATAGTTATACGGCGTGCATTTCGAAACTCTACGTTTCACCATCCTTCAAACGCCTCGCTGCAGCTTCAGCTGGCTCCCACAATCCGTGCCAGCCTCAAAGCTCCTGGCCAGCTCCCAGAACTCTGCTTCTATAATTTCGAAATGCTGCGAGGCAAATTTCACGACCCTTCAAAGGCCCCACGGCAGCTTCCCTTGAAAGGCTGGCTCCCACAACTCCGCGCCAGCCTCGAAACTGCTGACCAGCTCCCAAAACTCTGTTTCTATAATTATACGTAGCATTCCGAAACTGCTGCGAAGCACGTTCAAAGGCCCCGCTGCGGCTTCCCTTGAAAGGCTCTGCTGCAGCTTCAGCGGTCTGTGGCTCCTCTGCGCAGCTTCCTTTGAAAGGCTCCGCTGCAGCTTCAGCTGGCTCCCACAACTCCGTGCCAGCTTCAAAACTTCTAGCAAATTTTGTTTCTATAGCGCGAATCACATTTCACCACCCGTCAAAGGCCCCGCTGCAGCTTCCCTTGAAAGCTCCACTGCAGCTTCAGCGGCTGGTGGCTCCTACAACCCCGCGCCAGCTTCAAAACTGCTGGCAAACTCCCAAAATACTAGGTTTCTATAGCATTTCGAAACTGCTGCGAACAACTCCGTGCTAGTTCCTAAAACTCTGTTTCTATAGCATCTGAGCTGGCGAAACATCTGCGAGGCTGGCTGGTGGCAATGGCAGGTCTCCCCTCTTAGAACTTGGTCGGCACCAGGGCGTCAGCCCATTTATAATTAATGTTGTTGCCTGGTAAACCCAAAAAAAACAAAATATGTAAGCCATCCCTCAATATCACCAGGAATGGAAATCGAGAATTTGGCTTTGCCTCAGTAAGACTTTGGCAGGTCTCAAAAGAGCTTCCAAAATTACCCTTGCGCCGAATCACTCGCTTTGGCATGCACTCTATCTATGTAAAACAAGTATACTTACCCGCTTTCCGCTGATGCTTCAGGCCTCCAATGCCACCCTAACTGTCCGAGCCACGTAAGCGGCGGCCAGAACGTTTGCTCAGCAAGGCTCTCCTCACCTCATCAAAATGCAACAGATCGAAACGTTTCGAAAGTGAAAACTGGAGAAGAAGAGTGACGCTGGGCACGTAAGCCAATGTGGCATCAATAATGTGGCCCTACATTCACTTGAAGGAGCGTCGCTCCTTGACGTGAATCGAAAGAAAGAAAGCACGAGACAAGGCTGTGTGAGGCGAATCTAAATGAGTTTTCTTTGCAGCACAATGGCTTTGCGCGGTGGCTCTCTGGAGGCAGCGGAAACTCAATGAATCCCAAGGTGGTATTTTATGATGCTGGTCGGACAGTCGGAATCAGCTGAATTTGATCTCTAGTAGCTTTGTTACAGAAAAGAACCAAAATCTGGTATCTGTTATCTTGATGATCAGGTTGGAAGTGACATGTTTCACGCTACCTAAGTTAAGGTGGTGATGGGGTGCCCGTGCGTGTAAGAGATCTGAACAAAAATCATTTCTTCGACATATGCATCTGTTGGGTGCAGTGCGTCAATTCGGTTTGAGATGATGGTGTGTTCTGTGCATCACGTGCACCACATTCAAACGGTTCTGTCCAACCAAAGACTCATAGCTTTCGAACCGTCTCTGAATGTGTATTTAAATATATGAGAGATTTAGCAAGAGGTGGCTAAGCCATGCAGTAAATTGCAATGCTCAAACTTCCTCGAATGTGCCTTTGTTCAAACACTCAATGGTAAACAAATTAGGTATGTGTTTCCCCCAATGGTTGAACCCCAAATAACTATGGTTGAGACTATCGGTTTCATCCATGTTGTTCCCTCGGCACCTTCAAGTGTTCATGTCCAGCAGCGTCTTCCTGAACACGAAAACAATGGCTTTACCCAGCTATTTGGACATGTGTTGGCTCTTTGGTAATGCAACCCGCTGGATTCAACTGGTACACCAGCTTTTGGGGCCCCAACGAATGATTTGTCAACCCAATATAGAATGGTTCCCACAATGGTTGTAATATTCAAACGCCGACTGGTGAAATGAAGTACACATGTACATGCAGATACATGTTCTCAATGTTGCTGATCATTGGGTGTACCACATTACCAAACAGTTCAACCAACTATGAATTCCGTTTTTAGTTGGGGATGCCCCCATCAACGGGCATGCAATTTGTTGGGAACCTCGAGCCTATAGAGTCAATTTGTTCGGCCTTTGGCACGTTAAACCTTTGTGGAACTTGACTGCTACCCTGGTGAACCCAAGCATGGTTGGCAAATGAATGTTCATCCATCCATCCCCCCAAAATAGGATAAAACACGTTTGGATCCATCCCCAACTGACTGCTTCGCGGCTTGAAAGTGGTCAACTATCCAACGTGAGTCCCAGGAATCAGCTGATCTTCTGAGAACTCGACCTGAGCCCAGACCAACACCACCAGCAAAGCACAAAGGCGCAGACTCAAAGTCATGGCAAGCGCACATGAAATGGTCTAGAGTCTGATTCTGGTTGAAGAGGTGGCAAGCCTCTGCCGATGGATTGGAACATGTTTAGTAAGT